>JANTEX010055551.1:0-15664 GCA_024741295.1 Macrocera vittata
AATAAATTAACGTATATTTTCAAACGTTTCTAGATTATATACGTGAAATGTTTTTTGCTGTTTTGCTGTCTTCAACATTCTTCCTCCCGTAAAGATTCTTTACCGTCCATAACATCTAAGACGGCAATTTTAACTGCAGGTCGTTTATATATGCCCGTCGTTGTCTGTACTATCACTTGGCGCACTTGACCGTCCTTTTTTGAAGAAATAACTTCTATGACTCTACCTTTGGGCCAACAACTCCGTGGCATGCAACTGTCTGCTATTACCACAACATCTCCTATCTCGATTGGCTTCGTCTTCTCAATCCATTTTGTGCGTCGTGTAATCACCGGCAAGTACTCACGCATCCACCGACGCCAAAAATGATCGGCTAAGTTCTGGCTTTTTCGCCAGCCTTTTCTTAGTAAGTGAACTTCGTCGCCATATGGTCCAGGATTTTTAATACCGCTCGACGTTCCTAACAAAAAATGGTTAGGGGTCAAGGCTTCATTGTCGCCGACTTCTATTGGAACAAATGTAAGTGGTCTTGAATTTACAATATGCTCTGCTTCCATCATTAAGCTGCGTAATATTTCATCGTTAGGCTTTCTTATTGGTAGGATGGCCATCATTGTAGTTTTAACAGAACGAACCAACCGCTCCCAACTTCCTCCCATATGAGGAGCGGCCGGCGGATTAAATTTGACTTTCGTTGTAGCATTTGTGAACTGGTTTTGAATAGAATTTGTATCGACGTTTTGGAATTCGAGGCGTAGCTCAGTATCAGCACCGCAAAAGTTTGTTCCATTATCACAATAGATTTCAATTGGTTGACCCCGTCTAGCCATAAAGTTTCGCAAGCACATTATATATGAGTCAGTGGTTAGAGTGTGGGCGATTTCTAAATGTATTGCACGGACAGTTAGGCACGTGAATAGGACTCCCCATCTCTTTTCCGTTCTTCTACCCACCGTAACCGTCATTGGACCAAAGTAATCAACACCGGTATACGAGAAGGGTTGCACAAAACTTGCCAATCTAGCAGCCGGAAGTTCAGCCATCTGTGGTGGACATGGTGATGCATGCTGAATTTTACACATTTGACAATTTCTGATTACCGAACGAAGACAAACTCTTATTCCCGGTATATCGAACTTCTGTCTCAGCTCGTTTACGACAGTTTCATTGTTCCGGTGGTGAAACTTGTAGTGATAGTTTAAAACGATTAATTTTGTTATTTTAACCATTCTCGGCAAAATGATAGGGAACTTCGCGTCATAGCTAATGCCAACAGCTGCATCAATACGTCCTTTAGATCGCATAACTCCGTTTTCATCCAAAAACGGCAATCGCTTATAAATAGCACTATTCTTAGATATTTTCACAGTTGCTGTATTCGTCTTTAGGATAGCCATTTCTTCCTGGAAACCACTTAATTGAGCCTGACGGTACAACATCAATTCCGACGCTTTATATTCCTCTACAGAAAACGGACCCACAACTGTTTTTGATTTGTTGATCACCGCTTTCATGTTGTTTACAAAACGGATAACGTACAATTGGGTGTGTAGTAGTCGTGACCACTGTGAAAAACGTCCCGTTTCAATTACTGGCTGACATATTTCTTCGTGATGAACACAGTGATACCGTATTTCGTCGTCGGTTTCTACTTTTATTGTGGACGGATCTTCTGGCCATTTATTTTCTGGTAAGCACAAAAATTCCGGTCCGCTGAACCATCTATGTTTTGGATCAAAATCCGTTGTTTTTAGAATTTTGGTGGCTTCGTCTGCAACGTTCAGTTTGCTGGATATCCATCGCCAATCAGATATATTGGAATTTTCAGAAATTTCAAATACACGAAAAGCCACGAATTGTTTGTATTTGCGGTGATCAGAACGTAGCCACGACAATACTGTTCTTGAATCCGTCCACATATGTATTTTGTTAATCACTATTGAATGACCATTGACGACACTGTTTGCCAGTCTGGAACCCAATAGCGCCGCTTGAAGCTCTAACCGTGGAATTGATAAAAGTTGTTTCAGTGGCGCTACTTTCGTCTTTGCACCAACTAATGAGCACTCAGTTTTCTCTTCATATTGGAAACGGAAATAGGCTACCGCCGCCGAAGCATTCTCACTAGCGTCAACAAACACATGCAGTTCTGTCGACATTAGTTTTCCTGAAATGACAGAATAGCAACGAGGAACTCGAACATTTGAAATGCTCGACAGACGAGTGATCCATTGGCACCACATTTCATGCACATCGTCTGAAATCGGATCGTCCCAACTCGTTCCTGAGCGCCATACCTCACGAAGTACGATTTTTGCCTGAACGATGAAAAATGCTAATATTCCGAGCGGATCGAAAACTGACATTAAAATTCGTAAAACTTCTCGCTTTGTTGGTCGCCGTTTTCCAGTCAAAATATCTTCGTTAACATTGTTATATTTCAACGAGAAACTGAATACATCCGCGCTAATGCACCACCACATGCCCAGTACTTTCTCGAAGTTTTCTTCTGTACAATCTCTAAAGGACTTCGATTCACCAGGAAATTGTTCACCAAGAGCTTCCATCACCACTGACGAGTTTGACAGCCAATTATGAATATGAAAGCCAGCCTGAGCGTGAATAAACCTAACTTCTTTTGCCAATTGCACTGTGTCTTCTACGGTATCTTGGCAATCCAAAAAGTCATCAACATAGTGGTTCGCTGTTATGGCCCTAGCCGCTCGCGGAAACTGTTGTTTAAATTTATCCGCGTTCATATTCTTTATGTACTGTGCCAAACTGGGTGAACACGTTGCACCGAACGTCATAACTTGCATAACGTAAGTATCATACGTTTGCCGAGAATCGTCACGCCAAAGAAATCGTTGTGAATCCTGATCCTCGTTACGAATGTGGATCTGGTGAAACATTTCTTTGATGTCACCACATATAGCCACTTTCTTTTCGCGAAATCGGTACAAAACATCAAGCAACGACGTCAAACCATCTGGACCTTTCAACAGCATTGAGTTTAATGATACACCATTTACTTTTGCGGCCGCATCCCACACGATTCGCACTTTGTTTGGTTTTTTGGGATTCTGAACGGCAAATATCGGCAGGTACCATGCCCGGTCATTATGAACTGCCGACTCCTCTACCGATAGCTTACGTGCGTAACCTTTTGTAACATAGTCACGGATTTGTTGTCGAAGATTTTCTGATAACTTCTCGTTTTTCAACATTTGCTTCTCAAGACATATGAATCGTCGCTTTGCCATTGCATAGCTATTGGGAAACTGAAATTCGTCGTACTTCCATAGCAATCCGGTTTCATAATGCTTATTGACACGAAACGTAGTTGAATTCATTATGTCGAGTGCTCGCTTATTTTCATTGGATTCAGGAAGTACTTCTGGTTTCGACACACCGACGCTTTCGATTGAAAAGAAACTTTTTACCATATCATGTAAACTTTCTTCAGCACAGTCACACATATGGAAATGAAAATCGCTGTTTCTCGGATCACCATATTGGCAGTACCCATGTACTACCCACCCCAGTCTTGTCTTCGTAACAACTGGATCAAACCATCCACTTTCTTTTTGTTCGTACGGCATACTTAACTTCCAGTTGTCCACACCGATTAATATTTTCGGATTGCAATCTTGATAACTTTGCACGTTGATTCCGCTTAGATATGGATGATTTTTCGAAAGCAATTCGTAATCAAGCGATTGTATAGGTAAGCTTAAATCTTCAACGGTGCGCACGTTCGAAATAAAGTAATGATTTTGTGTATCATGTTGACCAGATATTTCCAATGAGACACAATGTGAGTTCTTTTCTGTACGTGTTGTATTACCTGTCCATTTAAGAGCGAGCGTCATAGGCGTGCCGATCAGATCCAATTCTTCAGCAATGTCGTGTTGTAATAATGTTTTTCGGGAACCCTCATCAAGGAATGCTGTAGTTTCAACACATTTTCCTGTGTTTGGATTGTATAGTTTAACCGGTACTATCCGAAACAATACATTCGCTGCGCCTTCATTTGATTGATGAGTGTTGCTACTGTTGCTATCAGTTTTTTCGGTTTCTCTTACAGTTTCCTGGCTTGATGAATTTATATTATGCAAAATAGGATGATGTTTCTCGCGACACTCATTTCTTCCGCACAAAATCGACTTGCACTGATATCGATGTCGTTTTCTTAGACACTGATTGCACAGTTTACATTGTTCCATGAATTTCATCTTGTTTTCATAAGATAGGGCAACAAATTCAGTACAATTACTCAATTTATGATTCGGTGAACGGCAAAAGTAACAATAAACCGAGTAATTCTTCCCATATTTTCTATTGTCTTCTTTATCTTGATTGTGAATTTCAAGTGTATCTTCCGAATGCACGTTTAGGAAACCCTTGTCTTTGTTAGGTTTCTTTGCCGCATAACTGTCACGTTCCATAAAGTTATTTTCGATAGGTATAACAACGCCATTTGCTGCTGTTGCCAATTCCATCAGCCAATTTCCGAATGTCAACAGATTTACATTTAACATGATTCGTTTGGCCATTGCCCAGTTCAATTTTATTTGAGCTGGCAGTTTGTCCACCAATTCCTGAAGTAGCATTGGATTATTCATATGAGCAGGCATTTCAGCTGCTTCGATGGTCGCACATAAATTGTCAACTGATAATGCAAACGACAGTAGCATATCAAAGCGATCAGCTTTCGGTGAAGTTTCATTACGAATTTTTTCGATCAGGTTATGTATGAGAACCTCGGGTCGTCCATACAACACACGCAAAGTTTCGATTATCTTTGGAACATTTGCAGGCAGCAGCAATCGACTTCGAACCGCTTCTAGAGCTTTTCCTTTGAGACATTTTTGTAAGCGGACCAAATTTTCCTCGTGTGAATAGCCACACGTACGAGTTGATTGATTGTAGTTGCTTATAAACAGCGGCCATTCTTCGGTTCGACCGTTAAAGAGTGGCAACTCTTTCGCCAATACCTGTCTTGCAGCTAAGTGTCCTGGGCCAAGTTCAGTCTGGTTTTGTATACGGTTGTTCTCAGTTTGCCTAACGGGCTGAGGCTGATTTTGTGTACGGTTTTTTTTCGTTTGTCTAACGGGCTTTCGCTGCCAATTGCTTTGCAATATATTCAGATTTTTTGACTTCGGCTTGACACTTTCGGTCATATTCATTGATCTTCTACTCGCCGTACTAGACCAATCTTGCATACTTCTACTCGCCGTACCTGACCAATCTTGCATATTTCCTGACGATTCTGGACATACGTGGTCTTGATCTCGACCTTCAGTTGAACGCGATATGAATTTTGATGAACGTTCAGAGGTTCTGTGCCTATCGTCGAGTTGACCATCGACCCATTCACTGATAGTTCGGAAACGTGTCACCTTGTCGAAATTTGTTTCTTCATCGCTTGATTCAGCTAACAGTGAGTATTTCTGGTTCAAATACAACTCGTCCCTTTTTTGGGCGAGCCGTCTCTCCTCTTCAATTCGATTTAATTGCACTGTTCGTCTCTTACTACTTGATGCTGATGCCCGTGATGATGTTCGAACTGACGAAGCTTGTACAACAGTTACATTTGGTGATAGCGCTCGCCTATTACCAGTACTACAGGCTTGACACATCCAGTCTTCGTTCTCGACGCACTGTGTGACTCCAACACATATATAATGAAACCACAAGTCGCACTTATCGCACATAACCATCTCATCATTGTCGACATCTGAGCACAGTTTGCAATTAAACCCAACATTTGTAGCCATAGCAGATGTTCAAATGGTATTCTTGATAAAAGAATAATAAAGATTTGTTCTGGTAGTGGATCGAATTTGATAAATAAATGAGCAACAATTTGTAGGTAATGAAGCTTTATTATTCCTAATAAAGTGAAATTACATTAATTAATTAAGTTCCGAATTTATTATAAATAGTAAATTACTTTTAGTAATTCGATCCGATTCCGTTAAAATTTTCTGATAATATAAATTTTTTAATAATAAATTAACGTATATTTTCAAACGTTTCTAGATTATATACGTGAAATGTTTTTTGCTGTTTTGCTGTCTTCAACAACGCCGCATACGAAAATGTTCTGCGTATGTCATATTTTAATTTTGAGGCTTTGCTGGAAGTAGTCCCCACCGTTTCACATTTGCGAAAATCGATTCCAGCCGAAGAACATATATATATTCTGGCTGAAATAACAGAGAAGTATTTCAATAGTATGTTGTTTTTCATATAGCATACGTGTGGGCTTAATATATATAATTGAAATTACGCCTAGAACACGTAATATTAATAGTAAATATATTGTTTTTTTTCTTTAATTTGCTCATCAAAACAAAAATGAATAATCGCCCGCAAATAAAAGGATCACCATAGGTGCTTCCACGGGTCAGAATTATATTAATTCAATAAAAATAATATAGGCTTCTTTATATTATTGTGTAAGTAAAAGCTGAAAATTAAATAAAAATTCTAATCCAAATAAAATACTCTACTGTTGAGCTAAAAACTCTATAAAACATGCTCTAGCACATGTATAGAGCTCTACCAAAATGAAAAAGGTGTGTTTACACTATATAGAGTTTTTTGGACGAGAGAACTCTCACGTAGAGATCGTGTAGAGCACTACCGCAGAGCTCTACAGGGTGTATACAGTACTTAGAGTCTCTCTACGCGAGAGTTTTCTCTAACTCGACCGATAAAAGTCTATAGTGTACACATGGCTTTAAACTGTTTTCATTTTGGTAGAGCTCTACATGTGCTCTACACTCTATTGAGTCTGTTCTTCATATGAATTATTCACTGCGCACCATTCTAGCCTTCACTACAATTTGGCGAAATGTGTCTGTTTTTGCCACACTTATAGCACTCATTGTCACTTTCACACGCCCTTGCTTCATGGCCAGGTTCTCCACATTTAAAACAATGTGTACGACGATCATTATTATAATTGCGAATAGTTTTTCTTTCTTCCATATTTTGGACATTACTCTTCTTAAAATTTGCATGCACTTACGATTGTTGTTATGGTGATTTTTTATTCGTTTCTTTTTAACTGTTTCGTATAAATCCAATTTTGATTTAAAATCGATCATGTCAGTTTTGCACCATACAACATCACTTTGTTATTTCGTCATCTACAATGACATCACTTATGTACTGCATCACCGATTCAGTATCAATATTTGCTTGACTTGCAATGGCATACATTTTGTACATGAACTCGTGATACAATTCGTCACTCGATTTCTTCATCACCGACAACTGTTTACGAACACTGATGCTTGTGAACTTAACTCCAAACTCTTTAGTCAAACTAGATTTCAACTTTTGCCGGGAATTGGTTTAACCTTCTTTTGATACAAATGGTTTAGCTGATCCGGTCATCATACGTTTTCTGTTTATAATAGCTTTGGTTGTTCCCAAATTTGTAGGAGAAGTAGCTCATCCAGCAGGTTTAACAATAAAACACAAATATTTAATTCGACAATTATTATCAAATACGATCACAAAGAGTATTCTTTTACTTGCCTATCGTTAATTGCACAAAATCGGTACTGCTGGAACCCGGTTGGGATAGAATGCCACTGAATTGCACCGAAGAATTTTCACCACTAGAAAGTGGTTAGTCGAGAAAAAAAGATAGAACCGAGTGACAGTTTAACGATATCTACAATATACTTACTAGCCATCATTATATTCCATTTGAATTAACATAGAATTATTGCTAGCGTAGTAGGTATCCTCCATCGAGAAACAGTTAGCATTTGGCAAATTAATATAATTATTTGAAGCTATCAAGTACCATGTTCCAGCCAACTAAACACGAAAAAAAAAACCGTGAATGATCATACAGATCGCTTGTCTCATATGTATTTACTTTGCTAAAATCGACCGAATCCATGACCGATTGAACTTCATGCTGGGCTGAAGTATAAGCTAGTGCCGATACCAGCAGAAGGAAAGCAGTTATCCTATAGCCGTTGGAAAATGTGTCAATAACAAAAAAAAAAACTACACTAATTGAAATAACGAACCTGAACATGCTATTTTGACGATTTGAACTAACACTGTTGAAAAATAATTTGATAATGTTTCGAGAAAAAATCAGACGATACTATCTACCAATGTTTAAATAATCAAATAAAATAAAGATCTCAGAGTTGATGATAACTGTTAAAAAAAGTTTTTTTTTATTACAAAGTTATTTGAAACAATCATGCGCGCATTTTTCTTTATCTAAATTTGAGATATTTTCTAAGATGAATTAAATTGTGGTTTTTCGCGCAAACAAAGTATTTTTTTTATTATTGTTTATAATGGTACACGATGACAAAAAAAAGCAACTTAATTTTTTTTAACGACTACAATTTTTTGTTAATATATTGAGTTAATGATTACCGAACAGCGAATTGAGCTTAAAATGTGTTTAAAGGATTTCGGTTTTAAAAATAAATAAAATAATACGTATGTTATTTCTTTTATTAATTTTTTATGAAAAAGCATAAAATATTGTTTATTTATTATTTTTGTGCGAAAGACAAAGCTTTCTAGCAGTGTAACATATTTCAATATCATTAAAAGATAAAATATTAAATTTTTGTTTTGCAGACTCAAGACAAATAACTTATTAAAAGATCGTTTAGTAAACGGATTTGTTATTAAGTTATCATTGCTTAAATAAAGTAAAAACGAAATTAATTTAATGAAATGAAACGCAACATAAATTTGAAAATAATTAATGTTATTTTAATCCATGTCATTTTTTGACATATCTGTCGCATACAAAAAATTTCAGATACATTTAAAAGTTTGAACTTTATTTATAACCACTTTGACCGAATTACATATTCTATCAATGAATTTGAAAATAATTCAAAAATATTTATTTAGGATAAAAAAATCAATTGAAAGTTTAATGTTGCTGTTTTTTAACTCAAGATTTAAAAAAAAAATAATTAAAACGGAAAAACGATTTAAAAAAAACTGTTACCGTGCATAATTGCAAAATAAATAAAAAAAAATAATTAAGTGCGTCATAAAAAACAATCTGCTAAACTGAAGATACAAGTTTATGAGCGAATAAATTATTTAAATGCAATAAAACATGGATGAAAGTAAGCGGGCCCAGGCACAAAAAACACATATATGTATATTATAATTGCTATGAATTTGCTCACGCAAAGAAATGGTAGTAAACAACAGGTCTTTACAGCAGTTATGAAGACATTGTTGCTCCACAGATAATTTCAAACTAATTAAACTAACTAGTTGATGAAATTTAAAAAAAAAAAAATAATATCAATAAGACTAAAATATTGTAAAAAGGAATTGAACTTATTTTTTCCGTGCATTTACACAGCCTGTATTAAATTACAGTGCCCAATCAAAAAAAGAAAAGGTTAAAGAGAGTTTGTTCATTCAAATTAAAGCCAACATTTAAGTAATTTTTTTATGAAATAATGGAGTTTGGTGGCTTATCTTTTCGTGCGAAATTGTATCGAACAAGTTATAATGGTTGTAATTATTCCAATTACTTTTTGATTTGGTTTTAGAAAATATTCCATTAATCCTTGATTCTCAGGCCTTCAACCAACTAAACCAATATCAACATATAAATTTACGAAATGTAAATCCATATTAATTAAAAATTAAGAATTGCTACTTAATTTTATGATCTTCGAGATAACACAATCACTACCAAAATAAAAAATAGAAATTTCTTTTTATTAAATTACTTATGATTGACGTGATATTATATCAACTATTACCTACGTCTCTGACTTTCATTTTAAAAATAATTATTGTGTAATACTTGATAAGGTAAAAAATTGTAAATTTCATATTTTAACCTATGGTAGAACATCGTTGACAAGCAGAAAACAAAAATGCGATCTGTTTACGACGAGTGCGCGTGGATCAATATTTATTTTGTCTGAATCTAAATCATACACAAATTACGATGCAATTTACAGTAAAATATGGCAATTTAAAAATTTGGTTTGCCATAGCCAGTGTAAATTTCACATTAAGTCAAATATAAAATCTCAAAAAAGTTTTTTTTTTTTATTGTTTATATTCTTATTACATATAATGTATATACTAATATACTATATATATATATTCAATTCCTAAAAAAAACAGATGATCACCATCTTATGGGAAATCTGAAAGTAGAATTTAATTTACAATCATCCAATTTCAACTCATATATAAATAAATTTAGTTAAAAATGCTCCTCCTACCAGGATTACAGCATATTGGATTATCATATGTTATCCAATTCTGCCTAACTCCATGATTTGCTAATACTGCAACAGCTTGATTGTAAGCGTCCTTGTTAAAGTGGCAAAAACGGGACAGCATCAAAACCATTGCTATACGTGCAATATATTTATTATTATCATTTTCGAATTGATATTGTAATGAACTATATATATGTAAATCTTAATCTAAGTCCTAACTAAAGCTTAAAGAATTTCCTATTTCCTAATCGATATAAGCTTAAAATATTTGGAATTTTTATAGTTACTGAGATTACTTTGCTGATGAACACATACTTCCTGAATATTGTCCATCAATGTTTACGCATCCGTAAATAATATGGTATGTAGCATAATTTGTAAAGATTCTAAAAACTGACATATGCATATTTTCTGAAACATAGATTGAGATAAATAGCCCACAAAATAATATTAAGGCCGCAAAACCACAGAAATACTTGGACGTGCGTTGATAAACACTGTGCCGCCATTTTCAGTTAACTTTATGTAGCCATACCAATCGGTAGATCGTGGTTCACCGTAACTATTGTAGCTTTGAGAATCTAGAATCAATGTGCCATTATCGTCGAAATTCTCTGTTACAATTGTACACGTTGCCGGTGAAGTTGGATAGAACTGGGACGAAGCCATTAAGAACCAAAGGCCTTCCGTCTAAACTTTTATAAGTTAATTTGTTACAAGTTAACGGCAATGGAAACTTAACATACTGTATACGAAAATCACATTTCATACCCTATGCAAATTGACAATTTCACTGTCTTGCAGTCTTACACATTGATCTGAAGGATTGTTCCCAGAATCATATGCATTGCTGGCATTGACCAGTAATAACAATCCGGTCACAACTAAGACTATGTTTTTTTTTTTTTGTCAAATTTATTGGTTTATCTATTGAAGAAATTACCAGCCGAACATATTTTCATTAGAACTTAACTAAATCTCTGTGAAACAATCCGATTTCAAGTTGAAAATTTAACATATGGAACTTTTGCATACGTACAACGATCGATATACAAAATTATTATTTATAGGAAGATTTGTATTTGTTGGACAAACAAATTTCAACAGCAGTATATGGAAATTGCAATAGGGTAATATACCGCACAAGAAAATAATAGAATTTTAATTTAAAATTTTGGATACCTATTCTGGATTTAAAAATCGTATTTTTAAACATACAAATTTTCAATAAAATCTTTTTTTTTTGTAAAATTTTTGACCAGATATAAATAAATATAAAAGTAAATTAAGAGTTGAAACAAAGTAAACCAAACTGGGATGAAATAACGTAATTAATAATACATATACTTTTTGTTACGACCGTCTGTGATATTAGATGTTTTTTCTTTCCGAAAAGCTCGAGAAAGAAAAAACATCTAGTAATTAATAATGTTAATCATTTAAACGATGTATTTAATCAGCGCAGTTATTTTTATTATGAAAGATATTTAAATAAATCCCAAATGAAAATGATTGTGGATTCGAGTCGCACATCTTTCTCAAGAGATTTTTCATTTGACATTGATTTCAATCTTTCATAATAAAAACAATTAATTTTGGTTTGGTAAATTTGGAAATTTATTATAAAGTAAAAGATTTTATTTTTTATTTTCCACTTAAATTTAAAAAAAAAAATCAAATAAAATTAAATAATGTTGAACATGAAACAAATAACAGGTCGATTATAATATTATTAATATTAAATTAAGTAGTATCAAAGTACATAATGAAATAATTTATAACTCTTCTTTATATTACCGTTTTTTAGTATATTTATTATGTCGTGAGTTTAATAGGTAAAATGAATAAAAAAAATCTTTTTATATAACATATTAGCTAAGCTTTCGGTGCGAATTCCTACCTTTTAGCCAGTACTTTATTTGAAATAAAAAATTTTGCTCGACCAATAGATAAAAATAATATTTGGAAATTAAAGAATCGATTCATGAGTAGTGTTAAATTGAATTTTGCCCAGGATAACAGAATTAACGGACCTAATTAATATTTGTTTAGAAACCAGTATATGGTCAGTAATAATTTGATATCTGTGGTTTTTTATAATTGGTAAATACTGATTAAATGCCCAATTAGATTAAAGGTAACTTTTTATAAGTTCACAGCTTTCCATTTATTTTGTAGGACAGTCTATTAGTTTTTAGTACTGACCAAATGTTATTTTGATACTGGTACTGGTACTTCTGACTGCTCAATACGAATACTGTTTTTTTTTCGGCTAACCAATTTTTATAATATTTATTTTTTATTTTAATTAATTATTTAATTTAATCTGACAGTCCCTGAGAAGGAGCTGTCCCTAACGCAAAAAGTCTTAATTTTTAGACTAGCATATAAAGAATTTACTTAACTCTTGAATTTTCCAATTTTTCAACAAAAAAAAATGTTAAAAATGATTGAAAATAAGTATTTGTATTTTAAAAGGCTGCCTTTAGGGGGTACAAAAATCGTAAAAAAAAAATTGTTATTTTTAATATAGGTTCGATCGGACTCAACTTTTGGGATGCGTGTTTTTTAGGCCCTAATAATGTCTCTATTTGGTTTTATTCTACTTTATTAATTTTATTAGTATTTTTTGTAATTTGTTCAATTATTTTTGATTTTACAGGTTTTTATTGTAATTTGTTTTGTTTATTTTTTTACTTGTAACTGTATTTCATTTTATTATACATTTATGTATTTAGCGTTTTATCTAAATTAAGTCATTTTTATCTAAACCTGTATTCTTATTTATTTTACTCGTATTTTATTAGATCAGAAATATATTTTTTTAAATTTAAATGTAGTTGTAGTGTGACAATAACTTTCTTTTACTTCATTTATTATTTTATCTATCTATTTTGTATGTTTATTTCCGTAAAATATGGGTTTTGTTAAATTACTTCATTTTACTTTATCTTATTTCTTATTAAATTTTTGTATTAATTTTTATTTAGATTTAGTTTATTTCAATTTTCTACGTTTCTTTATTATTTTAATTTATTTCGTTTAATTCCAACTATGTAATCATTTTATTTGAATTAATTTTATTTGATTAAGTTTTATATTGTTTTTTTTTTTAATTTAATTTTAATTTACTCTTCTTTCGCATTATATAACATAATTTAATAATTGAAAAAAAAAACTAAATGTAGTAATTGTAGCTTGATTTTGGTATACTTTTTTTAATTATTAAAAACATAAGAAATTAACAACACTGAAGGAGCAGACGACAGTTTTCAAGAGATTAAGAGTGAAAATCTAATCAAACTCTGTATAAACTCTGACAAAGCACTTTCAGCATCAAAAATTGCCTTATCGCATTTTGCAGAAATTACAGGACAAAACTGTATGAAATTTGAAGTAATTTGTTTAATAACATTTGAAACAATTTTCGGAGTACCTACTCAGATATTTTACAATAACAGATTTTCTTTTAATTGAATTCCAATATTACGATTAACATTGCTCGAGTGCCTTTATACTTGGGTACCAATTAAGGGAACTTCTAGATAGAATAGCCCAGGGCTAAGAGTTTTATAAAAAACGACTTCGCATAAATCCCTAATTCCCACTATAGAATTAATTAAATGCATATTACACGATAGTGATACGTACTTGATGTAAATTTCCCATCCACACTAATGCATGCATACACAATCTCATATGTGGCATAGTTTGTAAATTTTCTGAAATACGTCATATGCATATACTCTGAAATCGAATCGTTATTGCAAAGCCATTAATGATTGAAAGTTGTGCAGAACTATATGCATATACTTGGATGTGAATTGAAAAATCGTGTGCCGCCAGTTTCTGTCAGCTTAACAAAGCCATACCAATCGGTTGTCTTTGTGTCGCCATAGTAATCGTAGTGCTGAGAGTTAACGGTCAATGTGCCATTTTCAGCGAACTTTTGCGTAACCATTGTGCATGTAGCCGGCGGAGTCGGATCATATGGCGACGATGCCATTAAAAACCAAATTCCTTCGTTCTGCATATTTTTAGTCACCATTTTGTAATTATGCTCATGTTCACATATATTTGACTTAAGATATTAATATAGCTCAAATACCCTATGCAAATTTATGATTTCGCTGTCATGTATTTTTACACATTGGCTAGCAGAAGCATTTATTGAGTTTGATGGACTGCTGGCGTCAACCAGAAGTACTGATATGCTGACCACAATCAAAGCCAAACTGTAATTATTTTTAATTTGATCAGTTTAAACGAATTCCTTTTTTTTTTTTAAATAAAATGTCTTAGAGACCTGCCGATCATTATTTATTAATGTTTAATTAAATTAATGTTTTCGGAATCAATAACGATTTTGTACTAATTCAAAATACACACATATGGATTATCGTGTATACCTATATAAGTTTATGAAATGAAAAACTTGGATTCGAGGTTAAGAAAATGAAAGAGGGGAGGGGTATCATGTAATGTATTATTTTACAGATTTTTTTAGTAGTCCCAATGACGATTTATTAGAAATTAGCGAATTGGGATGAATGTTTGGTTTTTTTTTGTTGTAATTTTAAAACCGCCGTTCTTTTTATTTGGTCTGTAATCACCCCTTTAAGATTGTATGTAAACTTAGTTAAAATTAATAAAGGTTGAAAGAAACGTAACATTGACACAGTTTGATTTTTTTATAAGATAGGTCTATTAACTATATTTAGAGATTTTTTTCCATTTGTATATACATACATATTCTGATGGAAAAAAATCACTAAAAAAGACAATATACCTATCGTAATTGTATTTCTCTGCCAAGTTAGTTTTTTTTAAGAGCTTTATTTAAAACCGACCTGCGATCAAACTAGGAACCTACTTTTTAAAATAAAATAGCATTAAAAATTGATAAAAGAAAATATATTTTGTTTTCATTTTAGTGGATGCTATCGGCAAATTGAAAAAAATATCAAATTTAAGTTTTTTTATTATCGATTATTCTGCTATGAATATTGGTATGGTTTCCAATTAAAGCTATGATATAAAAGATTTTTTAAAAATAAAATGAGAGAGAAGTTAAATTTAAAAAATAAATAAAGTTAAATTTGAATAAAAATAAATTGCTACAATGAAATGAAATGGCCAAAGAAGAAAGGAGAATTATAATGGAATTACATTTGAAGAAAAAAATGTTATAATGAAATGAAATGGCAAAAGAAGAAAAGAAAACTATAGTGGAATTACATTTGAACAATGTAATTCCTTCGTGTTTCTGCCACTGCATGGTAGCTTTTTCAACGACACTCACTATGCAGTTGTGTCTTTGAAAAAATTGGAAACCACCATACCAATATTCATAGCAGAATAATCGATAATAAAAATAAATAAAATTTGATATTTTT
>JANTEX010055552.1:0-10096 GCA_024741295.1 Macrocera vittata
AAGATAACAGCGCACACAGTATTCTACACATCACAGCGAAGAAAAACGTGCGCCAAACTATCCTAAAAACATGATACCTGCTCATAATATTTTCATCCCCACTAGAAATGGTCAACGTTTGGAAGCATATAAATTAAGCTGCGATGTTATAATGCAAAGCATTAAGAGTATTGTATGCAATTCCAAGAGCTGACACGGTACAATTTTTTGTTTTATCCAAAAGCATATCGAAATCGGGATGAAATATAGATTTTTTTTTCATTTTATCACTAATAGTACCGAGCTAGTCACATTTAATGTATCGAGTGTTATCCCAAAATTCCCATAATCAAGTGGTTTGGTAATATCCATGATCAAGCCATTAAACCATAAACAAAATGTTAACTATTTCTGTATATACTTTTTACAAAGTTGACTTGTTGTTATGTGTAAAGTACAAGAAAACGTAAACATTGATGATGGATTAAAAGTAATCCAAAAAAGTTGTACTATTAGGTATTCATTATTTCATTGATAAAAACCAAAATTCATGCACTGAAATTGACTGAAATATTTAATTTTGTTTAATCACAGTTCAATTCTTTGTTTAAACAAAATCTTTCAAATAAGATTTTTTCTAAACTTGCTTCTAATTTAAATGAAATAATATTACAGGACAGTGTTAGAGTATAATTCAATTTTAATATTTCAACTTGTAAATATTTTACAGGATATTCGGCATTTTCTCAACCATTTCAATAGTGGCCTCGGTAAAAAACAACAAATATTTTCTGCGAACGCATCAAAGTTGTTCTTATGTGATCAAGAAATGTTCAAGCCATCGGTATATTAATTTGAATTATTAAATATAAGAAAAATATTGCACACTATTATTCTATGTTACAACAGAGTTTTGAGCTATGGATTGATCTAAATTTAAAAAGCGGAAGCATATCATTTTTCGTTCATACCGCAAATTTTATCGAATCCATCAACGACATCGACGAGTCATTGTTGTTGCTGCAATTTTCGTGCAGCAAAATAGTCGATTTAGATTTTGAAGAGTAATGTATACATTTATATTGAATTTTTTAGAAGCAATGCTGAACGTCTAGACACAATGTAAAATAGACATTGCAATTTTTTGCCGTACGCAACAGTTAGTCGAAGAAGTTCGTTAGTGCATATTCCGTATGTATAAGAGCGGTTACAATAGAAATCTTCCATCGTGGATGTTAGTATTAAGTAACCAGTGGACACACATAAGTTCGGTTTTATTAATTTATAATTCAAATTATTAGTTTAAACTAGAGATGGGAACGGGAATTTGAGTAGCTGCCAGGTTTTTTGAGTAGATCTGATTGTAAATTTAGAGTTTTAAAGTACCTAATTTCATTTTATTTTAAATTAACTGTCTGTGGGACATATATAGAAAGCTAGCATTCTAAATACGGAATTTATGAAATTACAGTCAGGAAAGGTGATCTACCCAAAATCCCGGTTATTTGAGTAGCGAAAAAACCACGGATTTTTGACTACTCAAATAACCGGGAATTTGGGTAGATCAGCTTTCGTGACTGTAAATTCTTATATTCCGTATTCTAAGTACTTGCTTTCTATATATGTCCTACAGAGAGTGAATTTAAAAATAAAATGAAATTAGGTACTTTAAAACTCTAAATTTACAATCAGATCTACTAAAAAAGCCGGGAAGCTACTCTAATTCCCGTTCCCATCTCTAGTTTAAACATACTTTTTCCCACCACTGACTTATTGTGCCATTCTGTCGGTCATGCTAATTTAACAAAAAAAAACTCTGATGTGTTCTTAAAATATATAACCGTGATTCGTTAAAAAGCAACGTAGAAATTCAGCATTATGTCTAGACCATAAATTGCCTTATTGGTAGACCTACATTACCATTCATATTTTTTTTTAGTGAGACTCCAACACAATTGCTGGTAACTTTCAAGTTAAAAGAAAACTGTGTGTTTGATGAAACCAAAAAGACGTACAATGTGAACTGTGTAAAAATATTATTTCTAATACCGAATCGCAGTGACTTATTGGATAAAGTCAAACATTCAAAGGATAGCCCGGGTAACCCTTTACTCGTATTGTTTTCGGAACTAAGTAATATTGCTGGTGGTCAAACAAACTCCATGGTATATAACAATGTGTTCAGCTTAAAATCCATTCATTTTTCATGTTTTTTGTTATTTTTTTTTTCAGTTGAATGATGTGCCAATAAAACCGCAGCCTAGTGACCACTATGGCGCAGTCGGAAAACGTACTTCCGGTGAAAGAGTAAGAAATAAAAACTAATAATGTTTGAAAATGTCTGTGACCTTTATATATAATATCATTTTAAAAGACGTCAATAATGTGTTAAACTTCGCTCAGACGATATTCGATCGAAAAAGTCGCAAAATTGCGTATTTCCCAGTAGTAGAAATATACGATAGTTTTTCAAGTTAAGACATTAATATATCAAAAATATTATAAACGAAAGCAATGAAAGCAAACTCATTTAAACTTTGCCCCCTATTCGGTTTCGGTTACATTTCCGTTGAATTATCCTCATCCGAATTATCAGTTTGTCCAAGATTTAGATCGTAACTATTATTTCTGAAATCTGGTGGCCTTTTTGTAGCAGCACTTTGTCATTTAAACTGAATCCCCGATACGCTTTTGAGCCATGATCGGATTGGTATTTTTTGTCATCAACGTCAATTTATTTTGAGTTTGCAGTCGTCACAAAGGTTGAGTATTCCTGCCAAATAATCGTTTTGCTTGATCAGATTATTACCGAATTTACACCAGGATACTAACAGGAGTACCGACTAAAATATAGGCCGATGTAAATGCATACTAACTTTAGTACGCTACTAAAAGGTAGTGTTTGATTTGGAACATACCAACCAAAAATTTGGTTGATATGGTGTGGTGTAAATTGTTACTAACTATATTACTGTCACCATCAGATTATTTTGCGTGTTTAGATGTATATTTAGATAAAATCGTCAAAACTTTATCGAAAATCGGAAATTATCCAGTAGTTAATTGTATAACTTGACCGGGTAATGAGTTGAAGTGTAATTATATGTTCTTCGAGATTCGAAGTTAAAAAAAGTTGGCCAAATAAGAAAGTTGTCTGTTAATCTCTAAAATTTCCGGGACTAGTCCGGAATCACGAAAAAAAAACGTTGAAACTGTCCGAAACCAGATTCTTGGCTTCAATTTTAGGACGCAATGTCTAGAACATCCTACAATAATTCTCTAGAATATGTCGGACTTGAAGCCTTCTAAATTCTCTAAAATATGCGTTGAAATTGCCTGTAATTGTCCTGAGTCCACCGATATTCCAGAATTCTATATAAAGTCGTTCGCTGGCACTCCCCTGAATCCTTGGAATTTTTCCGGAATTCCTCTGAATACCTGCGCAATTATAATTCCTCAAAAATTCATGTCATTCACGAGAATTCGCTGGATTTCTCCTGAATTCTTTGCAATATCTTAGAATTATTTTTGGAATTAACAGAAATTCCACTGAATTCTCTGGAAATTAGAGTTCTCCGAAAATTGGAACTTATTATTTATTTCCGTTGAAGTCCTTCTAATATCTAGAATTTCCCGGAGTTACTTCGAAATTATTTTAAACTTTTCAAATTTCTCTTGAATTTCCTGTTATATGGAATTCCCCGACATTTCTCGGCATCATTTGCTGATGTTACCTAAACCTCGTCTAAATTCTCTGGCAATTTCAAATTAAATATCCCGGTGTTCTCTGGATTTTCCAGGAATTCCCTTGAATTTTCTGAATTTCGCTGAATTTCCAGCATTCCCTGTAACTTCTAATTTCGGTAATTCAATTCGCCCGAAATTTATCGACTTTTTCTGTAATTCCACAGAATTGTCTAGAGTTACCTGGCATTTTATAGTTTTCCTTGGTATTTTCTGGAATTTCACGGCATTTCGAACCATTCACCTCAATTTTCTGGCAATCGGAAATCTGAATTCCTCTAAAATTCAACGGAATTTTCTGCTCCTTAAAATGTCTGTAATTTCACAAAATTCTACGGATTTTCAGGAATTAAGAATTCTTCTGAACATCTCAAAATTCCCGGCATTTTCCCTATTCTCTGAAATTACCATGATTGCCTCGGAATTTTCTGAGATTTTTTTGAATTTCTCTGGAACTCCTCGAAAATTCCGTAATTCAATGGAATTTTCCCGAAACCGTAATTTTCTGAAATTCCCTAAAGTATTAATAAATTTACGTTTCGGAATTATTCCGAAAAGCAATAGGAAAAATTCTTACGAAATTCTGTGAACGCCGGGCAACCAAAGGCCCTGGATTCTGATAAGGATGCAGGACCAAAGGGGTGTGTCAATCGACAATATCGGTTGGAGATTTTTCTAGGTCAGCGCATTCGGTATTACTTCACCCAAGCCTAACCTTACGGCGCCAGTGGTTTTTATCAAAATATTTATTGAACTTTGGCAAATAGCCAACCATACCAATTACTCTATCTCTCTCTCTCTCTCTCTCTCTCTCTCTCTCTCTCTCTCTTTCTCTCTCTCTCCCTCTCTCCCTCTCTCTCTCAGTCTGTGCTCTTGATTGTGGAATTGCAAGATTAACGCTTGTAGTAGTAGTGCTTTTGCACTGGTCTAACGTTTCCACAGGGATGAATATATGGTCAAGCCTCTGTATGATAATTATTTTTACAACTT
This sequence comes from Macrocera vittata, assembly GCA_024741295.1. Lineage (NCBI taxonomy): Eukaryota > Metazoa > Arthropoda > Insecta > Diptera > Keroplatidae > Macrocera > Macrocera vittata. The sequence goes on from JANTEX010055552.1 coordinate 4,714, forward strand.
GAAAACAAAAGAAAATTTTCAATATTTTTTTCTGTAAATAATATCAAATATGAACCTTTATATGTTGCCTAAAGATCGTAGAACATAACTTGTATACTTCAGATTTTCATTTGATACTTACTGCTATACATTATTGAGGTAGCCGAGTTCCACTCTTAAAGTTTTAAAAGCAATATATATTTTTCGTCTCGTGTTGCATATTGAATATTGAAAGATGACAATTTCGATATAACAAACAAATTCTGTTCGATGGATCGAACTGTAATAACTGGAAATATCGAATTGGAATTCTACTCGACGAAAAGTGCCTGTCTGAATATGCATGCATTCATGACAGTCAATTCGTATACATATATATGTTTTAATGGACAAAAAGACGGTCAAAGAAATAATCGATGTGTTAGCATCGGTATTCGAACGAAAAATCATCGCAGGCGCATTGCTGTTACGTAGGCAATTGTTGTAAATGAAATTTGACGAAAATTCGGATATAAACAAGCATTTCTTGCGGTTTGGCAAGAATGTTTTGGATTTAAAGGATATTGGTGTAACAATGGAAAATTTAGACATTATTTGTCATCTGCTGCTGACACTCTCGAAAGTGTTTAATTAATAATAACCTAGTAACGACATTGAAGACCATTGATACAAGCAATTTGTCGCTTGAATTCGTTAAAAGTCGAATTTTGGATGAAAGCAGCAAAAAGATTGCTATTAAGGGCAGTGGCAGCAAATCAAATGAATCCGTGACGCTGCAGACTAAAAGTTCGAGTACGATTTGTTGTAAGTGTGGCAAACCCGTCCACGTAAAGGCCAAGTGTTACGCAAGGTTTAGACACGTGAAACAAAAGTCCAACCAGTCTAAGCATAATACTGCTAGTAGTGCTAACAGTGCATCGAATAATGATAAGGACTTTGAAGACTTTATTTTGTGTGCAAGTGATGATGAACAGTCGATGATATCAGCCGCAAAAAAGTGAGGTTAGTGTTGATTAGTGGCCAATTAAAATTTATTTTGGACTCTGGTGTAACTGAGCACATGAAAAAAATCATATTTTAACAGTTTGAGCGCAATTGACACTGTTAAAATCGCGGAATCGTGGAAAAAGAATGAAATTATTTACTTATCAATTTATTTCATGTTATTTTTTATTTTCTTTAATATAAGTTTATATTCATCTTACATCTCTGACATTGTAATTCTATTTTGTTTACTTAATTTTGTTTTTGATACATTCATTCTTTAATTTATATATTTTATTCTTTTTTATTTGTTTTAATGTTTTTTTTTTAATTATGTGATTTTACTTCAATTTGTTTGCCTTTTATTTATTTATATTTTAATTTAAAATTATGGTTTTGTTAATTTACATTTATTAGATCTAACCTAAATTTCGATGGTCCCAAGTAATAGTATTGCAACTCGACTTACAATACCTTTGATGTTATATAATAATTGATCGCGGCATATTAAACTTTATAATCTGAGGAAAACTCATAAATATCAGATGAAAAATGGCGATTCTAGAGCAAATTTTATATATACGAATTTTTGCGTTTTTTTATTCTGCCCGTCATAAATATTTAAAACTAAATAGACTAATATTTTCGATCTGAAATTTATAAAAAAAAAAAAATTTAACTCAACTTACAATATTAATGCTGGGGATTGAGTTATATTTTACTGACGATACTTAAGTTCGGGAAAAACTAAAAACTTTGGTGTTGTAAGTGATAGTTATAATAGTTTAAATGGGATAATTATAAAATATATTATGTGGCCTGGCTTAGATTGACTTTTCAAGCGCTGCTGAAGCCCTGTTCCCATCCATACCCGACTACCGTCACACCTCACAACTGCTATATGTCCGGCTAGACAGAGAGAACAGCGGGTCATGGGCTGGAGTCGGAGGATGGTCTAGTCGGTGTGACAAAATAAAGTGGAAATGCAAACCACTTGAGAGCCGTGAAGGCTGGACTATGGTGGACAAAAACCAATTGTGCCAACCTAGCACAATTCCCAACCATTTCGGTGCTTACCACACCCATGGTCATCTATTCATCTCGGTCCTGGAGTAGACCGGGATAAATACATAGCCCCCTTTGATTGCCCCACGAATGGGCTCTATGGAGCCATCGTTGCCATCGCCCCCACTTACCTGCTCCTAATTGCTTAGCACATGCTTAGCAATGCAAAAAAAAATGAAATAGAAAAACAACAATATGAAACAGATCTCATGCAGCATTACAAATCTTGTATTATTATTTTAATTTAAAATTTATTTATTTATTTCCGGCGTCGACAAGACGGTTCAGGCCGTATTTTGGGTGGGCCCAATCAGCGATTTGGATTGGCCGGACGATTCAAAATAGCCGGTTTAACAGTGGCCGAGCACCTCCGGACTGGAACGACATCGCATGTGTTCGCTGTCGCTGCCGTTCCTAAACCCTTCTGTTTTGTGCAAAAATCACAAGCCTTTTGAGTAGAATGGCGGAATAGGCATCCGCTCTGTGTTGGGTGACAAAAAAACACAGCACTGCCACTAGCAAAGCACACCTTCTTTTTGGTTTTATTCTGACTCAACTTTTGTGCTGCTGCTTTGCTAAAAAAAGAAAACGAATCCACTTGCGATTTTTAAATCAATTTTATTGGATTTACTTTAGTTTCTGCCGCACAAAATATATGTCACGATATGCGCCCACTCTTATCTCTATTGATATAATAATATAAGATACACAACTTTACTTTATCTGGCCAAACTCAAGCAAAATTAAATCGTAACACACGAGAGTTCTTTTCTGTAAATATATGGTATTACACCCTTTTTTCCCACCGGAAATAAACAAACATGGATTCACCCATGTGACGGCGAGCATACACAAAGAAAACGTGACAGCAAATATGGCCATGTATATATGGCATCACTCTTTTCGAAGGTATTGCAGTTTTGTTCTTGTTTTTTCTGCAGCGTTAACCTGCTGTCTTCACACGGTTACCGTCACAATTTTATTGAAAGTCTATATAGAATATTTTTGTTTGTGAACATTTTAGCTGGTTTCCATCATAATTATTGTGTGTAGATTTACAATAATTATTAATTGCTAACTCACCAAATTAAGTAATGAATTATGGAAAATCTCCAAATCTAGGAAATACTTATAAATACGGTTGACATCATTGGAAAAAGCTTTAAAAATCTCGTTAGATCAATCGTAAAACTAGAGTGAGGTATCATACATATTTTATGAAAAATAATTTAACATAAAAAATCTTAAATCGCTCTCCTGAATAAACGCATTTTTTGACATAAAGTTAAAGTATATATGCAATTATGGTACCATTACAGGAACTGTTACTTTCGACAATTGACAACTGTTGCTGCCATCGACAGTTGGTAACAGTTGACGACAGTTCATGTAATGACCCAAACATTCAACTGCGCATATTCAACTGCTACGCAACTGTCAAAAGTAGCAGTTTTGTACCAGTTCGTGTAATGGGGCCGCCGCCAAATAATCGCCAAAAATTAAAAGCAAAGTTAACCCAAAAAAAATATAACTTACTGCGCCCATTCTACTTCACTTGAATTAATTAACTTTCAAAACTTCACTAATTATTTAATTGTAACTTTCGATATACCGTTCGGCGTGGTACAAACTTTTTGAATTTTAACTGTGACATTGGCAGTATCAGTTGCCAACTGTGAAAATTCACCAAAAACGACAGTTGCAACTGCGCCATGCCATTACACGAACTGTTACTTTGTGGCAGCAACAGTTGAGACAACTGTCGCCAACTGTTATCAACTGTCGATGCCATTACACGGCAATTGTCGTCAACTGATACAAAAGTAACAGTAACTGTTACTTTTACCAGTTCGAGTAATAGAGAGTTTTCGTGTTCCGCTGAACAAAATTTCTTTTCATGTATTTTTGTGTACGTACAGAAACTTTTTGACAGATCAGTTGGTTCTTAGAACTCGATAGCACGTGAAACAACAACAACAACCAAGGATGTATAGGTAATTTAAAATGTTCAGCGGAACACGAAAACACTGTATAGCACCATTAGAGATAACGTTTTTATATAATACCATTGAACTAAAAATCTAAAGGAATCATTGCCGTTGTGATTCATCGGAGCAGTACTGTCAATTTAAAATAATGGTCTGGAGGAACTTTATAAAAAAAAACTGATATTTGCTATTAGGTACTGGATCGAACATATGTTCGTTAAGATTGGAAAATATTTGTGATCCGATAAAGTTTGTTTAAACAATTGATCTACATTTTATTTCCATACTTTTCTCATTTTTGTCAATACAATACATCAAAACGTTTTGAGCATAGATAATTAATTTTATTGTGCAAATGTTGTATATTAGCAAAATATATAAACTATAATAGTAGTATATATCTTAAATTCTCTAACATTCAGCGCCATCCATAATCAAAGACACTGCATGAAATTACACGGATTAAAATAACAATTCGAGTAAAATTGTTGTTGTTTTGTGTGTAATTTTATGTCCTACCTTGGATTATGGATGTCGCTGAGTGTTAGAGCTTTCATGAATATACTACTATTATAGTTCATATATTTCGATATAAGCTACTCTCATTCATTGCTCAAAACTAAACGAACTACTGGAAATCTAAAACATTAACATAAATTTTTCCCCTTCATCCCGGACGTCTATGCGTTTATATAGCAATGACAATCAGGGGCCTTAGCATATAATTAGTCACGAAATCTAAGACGTCACGAAAATTTAATTTTTTAGCATAGATTTCGTTTTGAACATTTCGAAACGAAATGTGAACGTAGAATTAATTTCGTGACGTCTATTTCGAATATGGAACGTCAAGTATTTTATTAACGAAATATCAATTTCGTCACGTTTTTAGTTACGTTTTTAGGCACCGTCCTTTGATTAGGGTAAATGCAATATAAAATGTAAATTATTCTATGTTTAATAATAAATAATGATTAACAATGTATGTGCGTTCCATCTATGCAGCCGATCACATTTGGTCTGCCCGATTTTTCCATAAAATATCTTAGCGGTACTTTTATCTTCCCCGTTCATGTCGAAATTGATACATTTGGCACACAATTTTTCCTCCATGGCATTCAAGACTTCGGCAAGAATTTTTTAAACCGTTTTTTAGGACATACTGGCCAATATATCTTGCCCAACTCCATGTTTTTGTATTTAAATACATCCTTAGACAGACGGAATTTTTTATTAAAGCTTTAATAATATACAATATGGAGCCCGCACATTCGAAAAATTACAACAACAATTGCATTGACCTCCAGCAGTAGTCGAACGAAATAAAAAATTAATTTGTCATACATTGGAAAGAGAAACAACGTGCC
>JANTEX010055663.1:0-10096 GCA_024741295.1 Macrocera vittata
AAAATATGGCAATTGGAAAATAATGTCTCCTACTGTCCATAAAGTGCTTCGACATGGTGCAAGCATAATTCGCCGTCATATATTACCCCTTGGGTAATTATCGGAAGAGGCACAAGAGACCCGAAACAAAGACTACAAAAAATATCACCATTGGCGAATGTAATGTTAAAAATTATGAGAATTTCTGATTCCAGCACTGAGATGTTTGTTTTAAGCCATATAAACACCTTTTCAGTTTACAAACTTTACCACTCGAATTTTTGTATTTTCCATATACATAACTACGATAATATTGATATATTTTGGGTTGCGCATGGTTGGGTCTCTAGAACTTCTATGAAAACTAGAATCGAATCCGATAATTAGGAAAAAAATCGTAGAACAAAAGACGGTTTATTTTAATATAGGTGTTTTAGAGTCACCCTAAGTTTTTGTCCAATCGGGCTCAAATTTTTGGTTGCGCATATATTTAGGTCTCCACAACTTCTGTGAATATTGGCATCGAATCAATTTATTAAGAAAAAAAAATCGTCTAACAGAAGTCGTTTTTTTAAGTATAGGTTTTCCTCTTTGGTCGGATCAGGCTAAAATGCAATAGGGTTCCTTCTCTCATAGGACTACACATTCTGTAAAAATGTCATAACTATCCGTCAAACCGTTTGACCTATACTTTGCAGAAAAGAAAACATTGACAAGCGAGCGAGCGAACCATTCTTTTTGCTGGAATCGTCTTAAGAACTTTGAAAACGCATTTTTAACTTAATTTGGGGGTACCTTAGTTTCTTCAAAAAAAATATATACTATAGATTTCTAGAGGAGGATATGATCCAGAAACACGGAATAAACTGTTGCAGATTAATCAGTTTATTCACGGTTGTAGTTTTGCTTGGAGAAACAACAAAGAAAATGGTGATGAAACGTTATTTACGGATAAAATACTATTGCGAGTAAGTTTGATTTTACGCGGCCGAAAATTGGAAACTGTGTAGTCGTTCATTAATTTGTAGAAGTATTATACGACGCGACGGCGGATCTTTGGCGAACAGTTCAAAGGCCTTCCGAAGATTAATCGATGTTTGCAAGTCGTTTAAGAATGTTATTCGACCGGTCAATGGAAATTGTATCCGGTTAGCATAAATCCTCAATCACAAATAATTCGACAGACGATTTTGACAACATTCAAAATTGAAGTAATTGATGTCCGAATAAAACAGGCACATCTAGTGAATACACACACGGCACTTGGCGAACTTGTGACGTACGCAAAAAATATTGAAATTTTGTTAAAAATTGGAACGAATGCAGGTGAAAACTACAACTACTGCCGACAGAAAACAATGACCTTGTTTGTGATTGGTTTAACAGAAAATCTCATATTGCAATGAACTTTTTGCAAAGGAACGGTATATAAAAAAGCAAATAAATGACTCCAGAAATAGGTCGGGATTCAGCAAAAACAGTTAAGCTTGAGCCCGATACAAAACAGGTTTAAAGATAGTTGAAGAATTAATGAACGTCGATTTTTCACCGATCTCAGGCGGTTCCAAAAAAATAATTTGGGGGGAGGGGGATATCGGCTATCCAATTGGGCACTCAATTGCCTATAAAATTGGGTGCCAAATTGACTATCTAATATGGTTCAAATTGGGTATCCAAATGGGTATCGAATTGGGTACCCAGTTGGGTATCCAATCGGGTATCCAAATGGGTATCCAAATGGGTATCCAATTGGGTATCCATTTAAGTATCCAATTTGGTATCCATTTGGGTATCCAATTGGGTATCCAATTGAGTATCCAGTTGGGTATCCAATTGGGTATCCAGTTTGATATCCAATTGGGTATCCAGTTTGGTATCCATTTGAATATCGAGTTTGGTGTCCAATTGGGTATCCAATAAAGGGTCCAATTGAGTATTCAATTGGGTATCCAGTTGGGTATCGAAATGACTATCCAATTGGGTATCCAATTGGGCATATAAATGGCTATCCAATTATCTAATTGGTTATCTAATTGGGTATTCTATAGTGTATTCAATTGGGTGTCGGATTGGGTATCTAATTGGCTATCTAATTGCCTATTCGGTACAGGCAATACAATTGTAAAGTCAATTGGATAGACAATTATAGATAGCCAATTGGATAGCCAATTGGATGCCCAATTGGATACCCAATTGTATATCAAAGAGGATAGGCGATATTTATTGGGTATCCAATTAGGCATCCTAATGGTTCCGGATTGGATTGCCAATTGGATACCTAATTGGATAGCCAATTGGGTACCCAATTCGATATCCAATTGGATACCTAATAAGATACCCAATAGGATACTCAATTGGATACCCATTTCGATACCATATTGGATACCCAATTGAATGCCCAATTGGATAGCCAATTAGATAACTAATTGGATAGCAAATTGGATGCCCAATGGGTACCCAATTGGGTACTCAATTCGGTATCCAATTGGGTATAAAATTGGGTGGCCAAATGGAAATCCAATTGGGTATCCAGTTGGATGCCCAATTTGATACAGAATTGTAAAGCCGATTGGATTGCCAATTGGATGCCCAATATGATATCCAATTGGATACCCAATCGGATTCCCAGTTGGATACCTAATCGGATACCCAATAAGATACCCAATTGGATACCCAATTGGATATCCAATTATATAGCCAATTGGATAGTAAATTAGATACCCAATTGGATAGCCAATTTAATACCCAATTTGATGTCCAATTGGGTACACAATTGGTTACCCAATTGGATACCCAATTCGATACCCAATTGGATACCCAATTGGGCACCCAATAGGATGTCCAATTGGATACCCAATTAGATACATAATTGTATAGCCAATTGGATGTCTAATTCGATTCTCAACTCGATTCCCAACTGAATAGCCAATTAGGTACCCAATTGGATTGCCAAATGGGTACCCAATTGGGTAATTTATTGGAGGCACTCCATTGGGTATATATCCAATTGGGTACCCAATTGGGTTTCCAATTGAGTATACAAGTGGGTAGCCAAATGAGAATCCAATTGTTATCCAATTGTATATGTTAAAATTGCCATTGTAATTCCAACTGGACAATCCCCACCATTCTTCTCGAAAAAGATCAGTGGAAAGAGAAAACTTGGATGTATTTACATCAGACACGGTTAATGGTACTTCAATTACGTTTCCAGGAGATTTCATTCAAAATAGTAGCTCTAAAAATTCTAAATTTTATTTCATACAACAATTAAACCAATACCCCTAAATCATCACAATAAAGATACAATTTTCCATGTGAGATTTAGATTTTTCGTTTTCGTTTCAGTTTGGCTGTAAAGTATTTCGCCGTTCATCGAATTCACACAAACGATGCTTTACCTGTATGAGGGCCAATAAGACCAAATACAAAAAGGCTCAAAATAGCTAAGAATGAGTTCGAACAAATACTAGATCTGGGAATCATTCGTCCACCGTATTCTTGTTCTGCCGCTTCTCCACTTTATATAGTGGTTAAAAACGCAATTTACTCGATTGGTGGTCGTGTGGTGATTATAAGCAATTAAATTCCATAACCTTACCAGATAGGTATCCTTTATCACACATTCTAGATTTTAGCACAATCCTTAACGAACGCAAGTATTTTCGAAAACAGACTCAGTTAAGACCTATCACCAAACCTCCAAATGCCTTTTGGCTTGCATACGTGGACGATGTTTTAATTTTCAAACTTCGAAAGAACATAGAAAACATTTACGAATCGTTTTCACATGGCTCGGCCTTACCTTACTATTAATTTATCGAATTGTTTTTTCGGTGTGTCATGACTAGAGTTTTTAAGCTGCCAAGTAGACAAAAATGAAACTGACTCTATCAACGTCTAGATTCTAGAATGTAAGTTGCCAGTGCCAAATACAATCACACAACTTCGTTGCTTTTTTGGTGTTACCAATTACATTCACAGGTTCGTACCAATATGGCAAGAATGAGTGCCATACTATGATCACTTAAAGGTGATGATGCCAAACGATTGCGATGCTATGTTCGCGACTATCAAAGAAACATTAGCTAAACGCACAATTGTTTCGTATCCCATTTCATTCATATCTGATGCTCAAAATATATATTTCGTGTTTTTGGCGGTGATGAATTTCTGATACTTCAATAGATAGTCGGAACTTCGCGATCATCAATTATCTCAATTTCATTGGTTACTTCAGCAACGATATTCGGCACATAAAATGCAACGAGAATACGGCGGTAGATTCATTATCTCGAATCGGAATATAGAAGCTTGATTGTTATGAAAAATGAATTCACTAACATAACATGATCAAAGCTCAGTCGGACGAATCAGAGATACCATTACTGATTTCCCGAAATGATGATGAAAAGATACACATTCCGTTAGAAGGCGATCGATTCTACAAGAATTTATCGTCCGTATGTACCGTCAATTTTGCGTCGCACTGTAATTGACAATCTACAGATTCCAATAGCGATGCTAGTTTTTTTTTTGTAACCAGTCATAACATTCAGGACAATACCAATATAACCTACCATCCATCGAGTGCTCTACTCATTGTGCCTTAGTCGACGATGAAAAACCATCGGTTCTTTTTTCAGTTAGTGGTGCCGAATTTCGGTTTAAATTGTCTTGAAAGTATATTTGACCTAAAGCAAGTGTAAACTTCCAGTGATAGCGATTTGACCCGAAAATGGTTTGGTTTAAATTTTCTATTTGCACAATTATGAAGGGACGTTTATCTTTTACTAATCTGACGAAGTTTACTCAATTCGGATTGGATATGATTGAGTTCCGCCCATAGCTGAGTGTTACTTATACTGAATTCAGCAAAGCATTTGATAGATTCAACCACTGTGTCTTTCTAAAAAAAAAGTTTGGTTGCTTAGTTGGTTTCAATCATATCTAACACATCATATTCAGTATGTTTCATTCGCACGTCGTGCGTCTCGTGCCTCAGAGCCTTCATATCGGGTCATTTCTGTTTTCTTCTTGTTGTTGTTGAATCCTCTTCATTCTTAATATATGGGGACGATCTTAAACTTTTTGTTGGTATTAACGGTTGGTGATTCGGTTAAACTGAAGCGTTACTTGGGAAATAAATTGTATTTAAAGGTTGTCGCGGAAGAGCTTAATCAGATAACTCAAATAAAGGATAAAAAAAACTTACAAAAACATTTATACTCAAAATCAGATTGTCCCGTAAAATTTCGAAGGAAAATCTATTGAACAAGTGAAAGAAATCCGACATTTAAGAATCGAGTCATATAAGAAAACTGTATTATTTTTCAAAGTCTTATACACAAATCATAAGTTATACCAGAAGTGAAGTTCATATTTGAAATCATACTGCAAAAACTATTACGGACCAATAGCAATGTAACTCAGTTCCACACACTCTAAAGTCTCTTATGTAAAGGATTTGAAGAAGTCTATAAAAAACTGACTGTATTACGACAACTTGATTTGTCTTCATAGTTGGCAAAGTATGTTATATATATTTATATTGAACATTTCTTAGAATTTGATTTTCATGTTCTGGCTTAAATAGATGTCGATTCAGAGGTAAGTATTATTTTTGCATATAATTATCTACAACTGACGCAAAAAAAATTAAGAAATCTTTAAGGATAATAATGCCTAAATAAAACTACAGCTGTAACTTCAACACTAAACAATATTTTCAATTTTTTTTTCTGTAAATAGTAGAAAATCTAATTCTTTATTTGTTGCCAAAATTTGAATTGAGTAAATCAAATAATTATTTATACCAATTTGTACCTATTTTTTATATTTTAGTGAATTTAAGAAATGAAACATATGTTTATTTGTTTTTTATTGTCAATACATATGTCGTTTGTAAGTGATAATGTTAGTTTTTATAAATAAAATATGTCATCTATAATTATAGCTACCGTCACGATTAATAAAAAAAAAATCGTTTAAATCTTTAATAATCTATTAGATTATTTTGTTGAGATTTTTAGCTGTATATATGTGTACAGCTTATTACTTTTGTGTATACATAACTATATATACTGTTTACATAAAAAACCAGTTTAATATACTTAGAATGCAAAATTTCCTTGAACTTGAACGTTTTGCAATTCTATAAAGCTTTTCCTGTTCAATTTATTATTTCTCCCAGATTACAATATACCAGATCCAAATAAACACAATTAACAGTTAAATATTATTATTGCAAAAAATATTTTTAAAACAATTTTTATATATAGGTACATATGTATACCTATAAACAATATAATTAACGTTACAAGTATGTATATTAAATGTGTGACAAGTCCAAGGATTTTCTTATATGTTTTTTTTTTATTATTGCATTCTATATAAAGAAATATATATCGGTAAAATGTATATGCATATATAGTTATAATGATAATATATACTGATATACAACATGACGAGCATTCATAAATTCAGTCACGGTCAATTAATTTCAATACAGTGTATATAAACTAAATATATAAGTAATCTGACATATACACATGAAAATTTACGAAATAAAATGTTAATTTATTTTTTTTTTTTTAAATAACTGTTAATAATTCTTTTGTATTATGCTTAAATGTACGAAGTACCTATATGAGCATTCAAAATTAAAATAGCTTTCTTTTTCTCTCGGTGACTTTATTGAAATTGCAGTGCGAATGATTAATTTACGAATGAATCCTTATTATAATCTTAATGCATAAAAAAATGTCCGATGATTCAATATGTTGCGGAAGTCTCAAGTTGAATATGTATACTTTATAAACAACAATATTTTTATATCATAATATATTAAGAATTTCGTTTATTCATATATATAGCAATCGTATATGCAATTTACTCGTATATTGTTAGTAATTTATATACCTATATTTTCATTCAACATTCGAATTTTGAAAATCTATCACAGATATATTTTGTTTCATCGATCGCCAATTTCCAACTGTAAATATCTCAAATATTTTCATCAGGTATAATTTATTTTTTTGTCTCTAATATAATATACTTGTGACGAATACAATACTTGTACTTGTAACTACTTGTGACGAATACAATATACTTGTACTTGTACTGTGACGAATTCAATATAACTATATATGTTTTGATAACTGTTTTCTCAATTAAAGTATATGCCTACCACAAATAAAAATGTATTTATCTCAAATGCAAATTGTTATATTATTTTCATAAATACAATATACTTTTTCTAAATCTAAATAAATAACAAGTGAAAATAAGTATTACTTTTGTTTGAGATAAATACAATTACACTTTTTACATATAATATGTGTGTGTATTGGCCACAAATACATAAGTTTTGAAACATGCACAAATATAATGTATGCATACCAAAGGGAAAGATATTTGAAATATTTGAATAAAAATGTATTTGTCACATTTTACCTGTAATAAGAATACATATTCTTATTATAATTATTCTGGTCGTCAATACAAATGTCTTGTAACAACACATACTATTATGACACTATAAGTGTATCGCAATATTATAGTTCTATCTGTAATAATGTATTCTTTCAGAATAATGCAATAATACCTGTATCGAGAATCCTTATACTTGTGAAAAAGTTTGTTTTCCAAACATAATAATTTTCACAGATACCACTTCGTGTGGCCATAAACCCATTTTCAAACTAACTAACTGAAATTACACCTTCATACTAATTTTCATACTATATTATCGTTTTTAGCATTTTTCAAGTATTTGATTTGTAAAACTTTTTAAACTTTATTGTTTCTTTACAAAACTATGTTGATCGGCCGGCGTCCATAAGGGAAGAGATCGAACAGAAGATTTTCATCTTGTATCTACCGCAACTGTGAGTTAGCAAGACAGTGTGAATGTGAGAGTGACAGTGACAGATGTGACAATACTAAAATCTCATACTTCTTTCATTTCGAAACCGTTACAACACTTCCCCACTAGCGTAGCAACACCGGGTCAACATCCTCTAACTATCTATTTCAAACTCGCGAACCGAATACTTCGTGTAGTTTGAACCGATTAAGCAAAAATCCCAAATGACGGTTTCAAGCGATAGACAGCAATTGATTGGTTACGTCCGTTCACGTCGACTACGAAACCTTAGGATGACTTACGCACCTTCGTATGTAAGGTGCAGATTGGGTTTAATTTTGTCAAAAACATGTGTGCATGTATCCAGCGAAACATTTTTGGCACATAAACGGTGGGATTTTGTGTTAGTCGAGTTTTATTTAGGTGTCAAATCTCTCATGCATGTACTCGTACATATACGATCTACTAAGTTACTTCGGATTTGTCGGATCGGCCAATGGTGTATCCAGGAAGAATTCACCAGGCAGTTTAATCGTATAGCCGTAAATTAACTCGGCCGGTGAGTGAACTATAGTTCGTCTTTGATAGTTGCCCTAATGCCTAATAATACAAGAGCTAATTCGTCTGACCAATTTGCTGTGTTACATCGGGCCATTAAAGCCGATTTCAATTGTCTATGAAATCGCTTCTCCATACCATTTCCTTACGGGTGGTACGCGGTTGTTCGAATTTTGTTTGTACCTTACATTTTCAATACCTCGGAGAACAATTTGGATTCCCCTGGTCGGTTGTAACAATTAGTAGCACACCGAATCGGGAAACATAATTCGTTACGAATGTACGTGCTACTGAGAGTGCCGACATGTCTTTAATTGCGTAATCCTCGGGCCATCTTGTGAATCGATTGACAATGGTCAATAAATACGAATACCCATTAGAAGTTGGCAGCAGCCCAACCAGGTCCATATGAATGAGCTCGAATCTGCCCGCAGCTACATCGAATCTCCCTGGTTTAGACTTCGTTTGTTCGAATGCCGAATATCTCGCTTCGGTGTCAGATAACTTTTTTGAGAAGAAGGCTAAAGGTTTCCATTTGCCCGAATTGTACTGTTGCGGAATGGCACCGATGGCAACATTCGACGCGTCTGTCGTAATGCTAAAAATGTTCTATCGGATAAACTAATAAAGTTGCCTTCGATATTGCATCTTTCATTTTGTCAAATGCAATCGAACATTCGTTAGGCCAACTGTAGTTACCCATAGTCTTTGCTGTGCTTTTCAGTAATAGTAGATGATGTCTAATCGGATTAATCGTTTCTGCTGAACTAGGTATGATTCTATTGTAATAATTGAACATGCCAATAAACCTTTGAATACTGTGTATTGAATTCGGTTGTGGAAGATGACTTCGATTTTTTTCTTAGATGGCAGTATACCTACCTTTGTGTTATCGTGGCTCAAAAATTCCAAGTCAGTTGCGCTGAAAACATATTTGAAAACACTGATGTTTAAGCCGAATTGAAAAAGACGATTAAATACTGTGTGTAAATGTTCCATAATTTCGTTTTTGCTCACGATGAGAATATCGTCGATATACATATATACGAACATAGTTATGCAAGTCCACGAACGACTTCATTCATTAACTTTTGAAGACTTTGAGCGGCGTTTCTGAATCCGAACGACATTCCTGTGGATTCAAAGAGACCAACGGCGTTGAAACTGCCGTTTTATGAACATCTTCTTCGGCTATCAGTATCTGGTGGTAGGCTCTAAATAGGTCTATCTTCGAAAATATGAGACAACTTCTTATTGACTTAAAAACATTTTGTATATGGGGTATCGGATACATGTCCGGTACTGTAATTGCGTTTAAATGAATCTGAAATTCGGTTAATGGAAGTGCCTCCTAAAACGGGATATATTGGTTTTGATTATTAAAATGCGTTTTCAGTGTTTGAGGACGATTTGAGCGTGCCCGCTCGCTCGTAGACAAATTTGGTGTCACGATACAGGTCAAACGGCTCATTGTCATGAAATTTTTACAGATCATGTATATTTGTACCTATGAGTTTTTGGTTTGACTAGATTTTGAGCATGGTCGAACCAAAGGGTGCTAGGGTCCTCTTACACCTGTATGAAAAAAACAAGATTTTATCAGAAAACAGTTTTTTTTTATATGATTGAATTTGAGATGATGCTCATTAGGATGATTTTGCCCTGAAAATATTAGGCCTCCGGTGGGAG
>JANTEX010055774.1:0-10096 GCA_024741295.1 Macrocera vittata
AGAGAGAGAGAGAGAGAGAGAGAGAGAGAGATAGAGAGTACATACATTTTAGTAAATTTAAATAAAAATAAAAATCTTGTAAGAGGGAGGTAATTACCCTTTTTACTCTTAGGTAGATCCGGCACTGTAAAATTTCTAGAACCGATAGAGCTAGCTCCTCCTTTTCCTACTAAGTAAAGTAAGGCAGTGTGTTAAACTGTTCTCCTGCTGTCTGATTTTGTAAGTTTGCCTCTTTCACTTTCACAAGCTGCTACTATAAAGACCAGTGTGGAGTGCATTCTCTCAAACTTTGCATTTATATTCCATCCTCTAGATCTACTATCCCGTCTAACTAGGCATTGATGTGCCTTCTTAGTGGAGTTATGCGCGAAAGTAGTCCGCAGTTATTACAGCTGCGTTGATAGTGCAACCACTTTCGTTGGTACTGTAATTTTCACATTTTTACGTATCTCGTATTGAGAAGTTACTTTGTCGATTTCGTTCAAAGAGGAAGTATCTGAATCAAGGTCGTGGGCGTTCTCTGCGGCCTTTTCTACGACAGAAGTGGCTTCAGATTTCGGTGCTGAACGCTTTCTCGCCGCTTGTCACCATACCGCATAGGAGATCTCTGTGAAGTAAATGTTATCGGTGGAGGGCTTTACCTACGGTCGTCTCTGTCCAGATCATCTTGAATGTCATGTTCTAGATCCAGTTAATCATCCAGTGAGTTTCTGTGATAGTTTTAATATATGTTTTTGGTTGAGTTGTTGTTGCTTGTACGTCGTATTAGCTAGCAGTAGCTGGGAACATATAAGTTCAATACTTCGCGATGTAGCCTGCTGACGTGGTGGCACCGTTATAAAACCGTGTTGTTAATAACACACTATGTTAAGGTGGATTACAAAATGAAGCATAACATGGGCTGGTTCTAGAAGGAAATTGAGGCCAGACGAGTTTTACCGTTCAGCCAAACCAAGTATTAAAACGCTCTCCAAGCAGTATTTTGACTGAATTTTGAACACGTCTGAGCGCCCTTGAAGAGTATTCACTTATACATTTATTCATTTGTTTATTTTTGAAAGTCTTTGGGCGCTTTGAACAGATTCTTGACGCTCTAAGACCGTTTGAAGACCGTTTTAGTTGACTGGGACTCGGAAGCATTCCTTGACCACAAACGTGCTAAGGCAGCCGAATTAATCTCCTTTAAAAGTGATAATTTCACAGTTGGGTTGTGTGATAATTACAATTTTCATCATAGGTGCGAAATGTGTACATAAATGGAACACTAACACGAAAAACGTTAATACACTGTGACACGTGTTTGTTAACTTATATTCATGCTACCCATAGAAACAATAGACTGGATAGTCGAAAGCAAATGTCGGTGAACTAATTGACCAAAGATCTAACCCATAGAAGTAGCAGGTTTCCTTGTGCTATGATCTTGTCTGGTTTACTTCGGTTTTCCTATTTTTTTAATCTCTCCATTAAAGCACACAACTATTACTTTATGATTCCATTAATGAAGTCTTTCAATTATGTATGGTAACAATGTAATGCTGTAATGATTTTCTTATATATTTATGTAAAGTGTAAAAAACAAAAACCGATTGTTTCCGGGATGACAAACATATATAACTCTTAAGTATTGCAATCTCTGTAATGGATTCTCGAACAATTAAAAAAGACATAAATAATGCTGTACCGAAGCCAGAGAAAGACCAAACAAGGGCAGAATCATAAAGACTTACTCTTGGTATTCTTTTCAATAAAATTAGCGAAAATATTGATAAGAAGGCTGCTTGATATTCACAGGCTTCTGACAAAGTTTGGCGATATGGTTGCATTACTATTTCTACCAAAAACTTCAGTAAATCAGTACTACCTGAAAAACCGACAATGATGGTACTACCTGAAACGAGATTGATCGAGATTCAACAAAAAAAAATGCTACAGCTTGAAAATCAAGACTTATGAGACTAAATCTGTACATGTCACATCTATTGCCAGAAGAGACACAATGTTTATACCAATATTTCCACCTTATATTACAACTCTATCGAAGGCAGAGTCTGATAAGTAATTGGGCTGACCGAAAATTTCGGTGACAAAAACACATTGTAAACAAAAGCAAGCCATTAACAACCAAATTTAGCATAACGCACTGGATGATAGAACGCACATCAGCTATCACTGAAAACTAAACTCAAGATTTACAAGGTCATACTATTGCTCACTTCGTCGTATTTTGCTGAACTATGCGATTAGAATCCAAACGTTTCACAGATTTTCCGAACTCCTTTGTCCGGAAAAAATCCAGTTTCGTCGCGAAGAATCCACACGAAACTCCACTGGATTTTTGAATGAAATTTTACCTAATATAGGTTCAGGAATATTTCACCCTTGCCATGAAAGTTTTCCTATTGAATTTCGGAACTATTATGACACGTGCATTTACTCAAAGGAGTTCCAGAAAATTACGGCGAACTTCGGGAGAATTGCATTGAGTTACGGCAGTTTTGAGTAGTGCCTGAGAATTACGTGAAAATTTAAAAAATCTCGAAAAATTCCGAGCTATTCCTGGAAATTTCAGAGAATCCAGAAAATTCTGGGAAATGTTAGATATTCAGAAGAAACCTAATTTCAGAGAATTCAGCCGAATTGGAATGAAAATTTCGGAAATTACAAACATTTTAGGGAGCAGGAAGATCCGGTAAATGATATCGGAATTCAGATGTGCTGTTTTCAGCAAATTCAGGTAAATGGCTGAAAATTCCGGAAGATTCTAGAAATTTTCAGGGAAAACTATAAAATGTCAAGTAACTCCCGGAAAATTCTTTCGAATTCCAGAAAACTCGGTAAATTTACGGCGAATCAAATTACCAAAGTTAGAAGTTCCAGAAAATGCTGAGAACTTCGGGAAAATCTAAGAAAATTCAGCGAAATTGAGATGATTTTAGGGAGTTCCTGGAAAACCCAGAACTAACGAGATTTTTCAGGAAAATTCCTATTTCCTGTCCATGGTCAAGCTAAGTTAAGCACTCAAATTGAAAATATTTTCGATTTTACAGAATTCGATTTAACCTGTATGAGTACGAAATCCATCGGAGATCGTTGTTGTTATTTTCCTCGATTCAGTGGATAAGCCTATCGGGATAAATCTGAAAATCATCTGCGAATAAGTGATAACGTTACGATCCGAAATTCCATCCTAACGTGTATTACGAATCGTTCAATGAGCATCGTATGATGCACATTATAGTAATATGTGCTCCTAAATAATTTTAGAGAGAAAAGCTGCACAATTGCACCTGGCATATGTGAGCGGGAGTTAGTTCAAAAGTTAATTTGAAGGCTTACCGAAATCACCGTATCTAGCTTTTTGGTTGTAGTTGAATTATTACAATCGTTATTGTACGGTCAAGACGGCGCGAATCACACTGAACAAAATCGACGCTTGGACTGATCCCTGAAGAAATTCCGGTATTAACTGGAAGTCCACCAATAGAAGATCAGTTGATTGATAGTCGTGCCGAGCTTTGTACGAAAACCGGACTGTAACGGGCCTTATAGTGCATAAGACGATTGGAAGTTACACACTGATCCTTTGCCTTTATTACTTTCGAGAGACCTTTGATATGGCCGACAAATTGAAAAAAGTCAAAAAATTGCCATTCCAATTTGAAAAAGACTAAACATTGTGGAAACAAGTAAAACATAGCACTATTTCTGCAAGTAAATATTCTAACAAACAACCAGAAACATGTTTTCAAACAGTATTAAAGCAATTTAGAAATATTGTGTTTATTATGCGGAATTAAATTTCCTTAATGTCGGACAACTTTAGACAAACATGTTACAAAATTTTTATATAGCATCATTGTAAAACCAAGTTCGTCTTAAGACCAGACTTTTACATTGTTTTTGAAAACAAAATTACCAAAGAAAAGTTCCTCATCATGACAGACCACCTGACTTGAAACATGTTTCTACGTTGATTCAGAAACACCTTAGAAAAATTTTGGAGGCAGATTTTCCTTTAATATACCAAACCACATAAGAAAAACATGTTTCTACTTTGGTTTTAGAAACAAAACAGCAACATAGCAAAAACAAGATTTCTATTAGTGTTAGACAACTATAGAGAATCAGGTTTCCACTTTGTTTTAACAACATTGTAGAACTATATGTTACTTTAATGCTACATTCATTAGAGATACATGTTTCCACGTTGTTCTAGAATTATCGAGAAGCAACATTGCGATGCTTTCGAAAGCTGAACTATTATACTAAAGTTTAGAGATAAACATAAATGCAACGGCAAACTTTCATTTAAATTGTTTAAAAAGATCCATTTTGGTATTTTTTCCAAGTTTTTCTAACTCCTTTTTTCTAACTTCTGATCTATAGATCACTTTTTAGAAGAACTTGCCAGTTTTATCACCAAAATACTCCTTAAAACAATTAGAGGAAATCTCGTCGCAAATATTCGGGTGACGAAGTATATTATTGTAAGCGTTATTAGTGTGACTAGAATCTATCTTCCAACGCGAATATACTAGTCTCAAATTCACATTTTAAGGTAATGGATATTTGAGGATTTAGATAAGGAGAATGGCAGGTAGCGAAAGTCGTTTATCTTAATTGATCTACATTTGAATGTACTGGCGAAACTTTCGAAGATTTCTATTCGCTCCGTAACGTGGAGCTTGCTATGATGAAGTATTGATGTTAAATGATAAAACAACTGACGAGCGTATAGCAGTTGATTCTCGGAGCAAGCATCACAGTGGACTGATTGTTGTATATCTGTTTGCTGTTTCAGTTTCCATGTTCAAGATAAGGATAGATTCTACTTTTAATCCTTTCTTGTGTAAGTTCCGATGGATTTTCCAGCAACACTTTAAGTAGCTCAAAATACAATTCCGGATAATGTTGCTTGAAGTTACGATAAACTCTTCATCTCTCTGCACGATCTTTCGCTTCAGGATGCGGTCTACTCGTTCATATCGTGTATTCTGAACAAGCACACCAAACCTAATTTACTGATCAGAGTACTATCTATTTCCTCTTTTAAAGTCCCATATGTGTAACGGTTTCACTCAACCAACTTCATCTAGCACAACAAAGAATCTTTCTACCCCGTTAAGAAGACGTCGTTTATGAGGAACCGGGAATTCACAGAGAAGATTTTTAATACTTCCTGGTTTCTCTTCATCTCCTCAACACGTCATTTGTCTGCAGTCATATTTTCACATAACTTTATACTATCCATTTTAACTGTTACATTACTACTTAACTGGTTTAGTATAGTCATTAGTCCAAAGTGAGTTTTACTTCAGAGGCCTTGGTTCGTTAACAGAACTCCATGGTCTACATACCGAATTGAGCGCATCTATTATTCTGATACTAGTAAATCTTTGCACCTTGGTCAGACAAAGGAGGTTTCACATCCACAGCTGCCCAATATGCTATGCAACCATAGTTTACGACTGGAAGAATGCGGTTCAACTCCCCGTAATTATCTAATCATAGTTTTGCACTTCTTCATAATTTCTTCAATGTTCCGCTTTCAGCTTAGTTTGGGATGAAGAAGGACCATAAGAACTCTGGCCTCAGATGAGGGAGTAAGCTGAACCTTGTTGATTCTACGATTGGTGAACAACATGTATTAGACGGCTGTCAGACCGCTGTCTTTTGCACACTTCGCAACATATTTGTATACTGACTCCATTATTTCGCTGACGATCTGTGGAAGATATCAGCATAGGATGTAGTTTTGATACTTTTTCAGGTAATAGTTTTGAGTCAACTACTTTTTACTGGAAATTATGCTATTAGATATGCTAGTAGACATCTCATCTCTAGATTCGTCTTCAGCAATGCCTGAAAATTGTAAATTGATCATCTCTTTCAGTGCATTCTCGCCTGATACCGTCGTAGAACCGGCAAGCTTCTTTATCCAATCCGAAATCATTCGAGGTCCTCTGTTTGCAAAACAATTACTCAGAATTCCCTCCATGATGGTTGTGAACCATTTCAAGTTTCTGTCTTATATTTGAAATAACTTCTGTAGCAACCCATTTGACATCGCCATTTTTATTCAGAACGGCTTTCCAGAGCTATCGAGTCTCTGTTTGCATCCTCCTTAGATCTCTATTAAACGTTTTTTCGCCGGCAACATTTGTCAGTATACCGACTGAGTTTTCTATTTTTGTGATCGTTTGAATAGGATTCTCATATAGAGGTTTTATCTTTGCTAACACTAGAATCGATTAACGTAGCCAGTCGGGCGTTTTAAATTTCCATTAATCCAGACATAACATCCCCGTCGGTGTGCAACATCCCGTCGTTGTGCAATGCTCAGTCTGAAAACAGTTAAATTTTCGCTCCAATCAAAACAGCCCTTCTCTTTTCAATCTATAGCAGGGGCTAAACAGCTATCTTGGCCACTGATTAAAAGTAACTGGGCATCTTCGGTACCCTAGTAGGCTTAACACGTAGTCATTTAGACATAAGCACTTATAGCTGTAATCGTTTCGAACTACAGGCGTGTCCAAAGTACGATGACTATTGAGACTTAAGATACATAAATATTGCACACTGAGTGCACATCTCTGCCAGTGAGCTATGCGGAATTTACACCCATGGAAAAAATATGCACATAACCAAAGGTGTGAGTTATAATAATTATGCAATTTTAAATGAATTTTATGGACATATAATGTAGCTCTAATGACGTCAGTTTATGAACGGGGTGTTTTATGTGTATGTGTCTGCTCTGGTGCATGGTTACATGTTTTTGGAATATTTATGTTAAATTTTGTGGTTTCATTTGATTTTACCTATATAGCAGCCAATTTTACGCCATTGCGAAAATATTGTTCGCATATGTGAAATACCGATGCACACACACACGCATAACATGAACGCGATTCTGTTCGAAAATATTTTGCCAGGCAGGATATTCCCAAAAAACAGTACATAATACCTCATATGCATTTTACCTATCAAAATCTATATATCATATATCTATAATATTATTTATTTGTTACATACACCACAAGTTATGATGAAATTTATTTATTTAAATTTAAATTTTGAAAAAATAACTACGATACGTTGACCGCTTTGAAAGTGATTATCAAAGTTTCTCGGCGGGCGGCGGCTGTTTATAAATCAAAAGTTCAAAGCTCCTCTAACTAAATATATACGTACATACGATTTTTCATTTTTTGAAAGAATTTAAGAACTACACCTACCCAGTTGGTGGTTTTTAATTTTTGTTTCGGTTTTTTCGCTTTCGCTCTATCTATTTAGACATGACGCAATTCGGCTTGGGCAGTGCCAATTCACATTGGGGCTACAGTTCGGCTGGCTATTCACCATATCTGTCAAGCAGTGGTCTTACATCGTGTGCTACACCAACAGCCGCTCAATTCAATAATCCGGCTTTAGGTTTCACGTGTACAGCTTCCGATCAAAATGCAGCTCAAGACTTTTCGGGCAGTGGCGGTGGAGGTGGAGGTGGAAATGGCGGACGTGACTGCGTTCCAAGTAAGACAATACGAAAAACCTAAAATATCGCCCACAGTATGTCACTCATCAAACTCTCGTTGTTTCAGTGCTACCCGATTCGACGGCCACCGATCTCGATCAGCATCTGAACAATTTAGTCGGCACCACACCATCCAGTCAGATGACGCATCCTAGTTTGCTAACGGGTGGCACCACCCAAACATCCATCACATCCTCATCACTGGTGAACGGCACGAATGGCATACACGTTCCACGCTATTTGGCCAACACAAACACCGATTACCATACCAGTCAAAATGGTCCTCGGAGTCTAAGTGATTCGTCGCAAGCCGAATCTCCGGTACAGGATGATTTACTGACATCAAATACACCGAATTTAGGTGGAACAACCAATCAAAATTTCGCAGGTTTGGTCGTAAATAATCAAAGCCAAAATTCGTACGGCAACAATTCGTCGAATTGCAACGGTTCACTGTATCCCGTTTTGCCGGCCAGTTTACTGTATTCACAATTGTATACGGCCGCAAATCAATCGCACGGCTTTCATACGCACACGTCGCTGCAGTCGCCCGGTCAAAATTCGTTGGTTCACGGTGAGCTGCAAACGGTGATGGAGCACATATCAACGGTTGGTGGTGGTCGAGGCCATCAACAGCAAAATCTGATGGCTGGTACCACGGATTTGTCGCATTGCGGCAATAGTGCACGGCAAAATGATGAGGTGTCATCGAACCGACAGGTGGTCGCGATGGCCGGTCAACGAGCCCAGCATCACAGTGATAATGGCAATTCGGTTTGGCGGCCATACTAGTTTTGTGTTCTTTTTTTGTTGTAAATTATTAAAAGTTTGTAAAAATGAAATGTGAAACTGGTGGAAAATTAGCGAATTTACAATGGGATGGGAATGCGGCTGATGATTGGAAGAGGTAGCTGTTAATATGTAATCAAAGTGAAGAGTTCATTTTTGATTTTTTTGTGATTTTAATGAAAGTTAAGGATTGCTGAAAAACAGGAGTTAAGGAAAGTTGATTCAGATTTGTTTTTTAAAATCGCTTAAATTACATTAATAATCAGAAAACACTTGGTAAAGACGCGCATTGTTTTATCTTTTTATTTTTATTTCACGGTAAGTTCTGAATGTTTATGAAAATACGATTTTTTGTGATAAAAAATACATTTTCTTTATTTTAGCATCCGTCTCTAAAAAAATTGACATGTTTCCAATATATGTATTGTGTCTAATTCAGTAACCACATGTTAATGATGAACGAGTTAGAAAAATAAGGGACGGCAGGTATTCTGGGACCGATCGTGAAGTCGGCCGAAATTAGGTGTTTTTATTTTTCTCATTTCTGTTCGGCGTAACAAGTGATAGTTCGCTAGATTGTTAGATCTTGTTAGATTCTCGAAATCAAGTGGTATGTCATTGATCAAATTGTTGCCAGTTTGTATATACATGCAACTGCTATTGAGATCCTGAATTGAACAGGTTATGTAGATGAGTCCTAATGGACATAGAATTTGGTCAGAAAAGACTAAGGCGGGTCTCGCTCAAAGCTGGCACTTTGACAGAAACGTTAATGTGTTATAAGATTTTGTGTAAAGATTGAAGATTCTAGAAAAGTTAGACTGCGAAATATATTCGATATCGACAGCAGCAAGGGAAGCACCAGAGTGCTAGCTTTTTCACGTGGGCTTAGCAGACGACTCCTGTCGTTGGAGTGTTTGTTACTTGAAACGTTCTCTTGTCAGTTCCTATGTTGATCCTTTGTTGAACTAAGTAATCTATATCATCTTTAACAGCTGAAAATACCCACTACGTCAAGTTTTGCTACCCAATTATTAACAATTGTTTCTACTTAGAGATGTGGAATTTTGAGCTTTTTAAAAAAGCTGGTCGAGCTTGCTCTGAGCATTCTTTTTATATACGCTGTCGAATCAAAAAAAGTTTTATGGCAATGCCGGGTAATTCTTTCAGTCCAGAAATCTAAGTTGTGTTCGCGGAGTCCCAAAGTTAGAGTAAAACCAAATTGATGCAGTGCTACTCTACTTGAAATGTCTCAAAAGCAGTTATAGCATAGAGCTATAGAACTGTTTTTCGATGAGGTTTAGTATCATTTACTGAATAATTAAGGATTTCGTTATATAAAAATTATTGAACCCGAATACGCCACTCATGCACTTAATTATAGATTCTCACAAAATATACATAGAGCTGTAGACATTTTAGAACATACTCCAATGCTCGAGCGGTCATGCTCGAGCATGCTTCGAACTAACATCTCTAAATCTACTGCTGTAATTACCTCTATATAATTGATAGGGATGACCCCTGGCCAACGGCTGTATCGATCAGTCGCGTTCAACGAATAGGTGTAGCCGTTATAATTAGGCAACGATCCCACATGGTCAATTTGAACACATTGATAGCGATCTTTCGGTAGCTTTGATTTTTGGCATGCTACACATGCTCTTTTTTATTTTTATATAAATCTTGGGTTCTGTAGAATATTGATTTTTATCGATATTCTACAGAAGCCAGCCGCTTTCAAATGTCATCGACACCAGGGGAGAACCC
>JANTEX010055885.1:0-10095 GCA_024741295.1 Macrocera vittata
GTGTGACGAAAAAAGACTTCTTGTATGAAAATCAAGAAGCTTTCAAAGAGACGCTGGCACATTTATATAAATAAAACAAGTTCTGGTTTAAGTTCGAATAAAATAAAATACTTGATACAATCATAAGTCGAGAGTTAGAGTCTTGGTATATTTGAGAAGAAAGTGATTATAATATAGAAAATTCGAGGGTAAATTATTATGCTAGCACTCTTAGTACTACTCGTGATAATGCAGCAGTTCGATAAATTAAAAATGAATCAGTGTGCAAAATCCAAATGGAAGTGTACGATAAAAGTGCAATTTGAAGTAAGTTACAAAGATTATTATCAAACTTTAAAACGAGCATTTCAACAAAATTCACTACAAAGTATGTATCTTTTTAAAAATCAAAATGAAGTGAAAGTTTACGAGTGGCATAGGAGAGGGGTTTCGAATTTGAACAAAAAAATTATTACGACGACCAAAAGATTCTAAAAACGACGAAAACAAATGAGATGACGACGAGAATCAAGATGAATTTCTAACCGACGACCAAGAGATTCTAAACAACGAAAACAAATTCGACGATGAAATTACGAATCCAGTCCCCATCCGTGACGTGGAGGAGTAACTGAACACCATCAACGGAGAGACCGCAAAATCGGTAACGACGTGGCTAAAAACGATTTCACAGAATTCGAGAAGGGCTATACACAGAAATATTTCTATGTCAGAAAGCTACTAAGTTGGTTGTAGAATCGATGACGGCACCCTTGAAAAATTACCAAAGGTGTTGAAAGACGAGTTTCCGCATAAATCTTTAAGCATAGACGTGCATCAAGCGCCGAATAAATGAGATAAGAAAGCGTCTGAAACTTATATTTACAGCATGCGTCAAGTATCAAATGAGTTATGTGCGGGATAAAATTATTATCGGCAAGGACGTGTTCTCAAATCTGAGTGTCCAAATTTTAAACGGAAGTGAGATGGAAAAATATGAAGTTCAAGATATTTTTACGATAGACGTCGAGATAATTTTAACCGTTTAATCGTAAGTTGGTGAATCAAAATATACACAGAAGACACCGAAAAGTTCAGGTATCCAAATGCAGATATTTCTAGAAAACGAGGTACCTATTGATCAGCCTCTAAGAGGACTGGCTAAATGAGAAAAATAATTGGTGCGTGAGTAAGTACAAGAGTGGCTAGATAGAGGAATAATAAGGCAAAACAATTCAAGCTTCGCCGGCCCAGTGGTTATTGTGAATTGATCATCGAAAATTTAACGAGAAAATTATTAATGATTATTAACCATTACCGTTGATGGAGGACGTTTTGGAAAGCTGTTTTGACGAAAAATACATTAAATCATCTATGCGATGGGTTTTTTTCACGTTGAAATAAAATAACAAAAGTCAAAAATACACATCTTTCGTCACAACGCGACGGATGGACAATTCGAATTTTTGTGCGATGCGAAAGAAAATTATATATTACCCATTTATAAGTGGATATATAATTTGAATGGCAGATCTAGTTATTATAGTGGTATTTACTTTGGTTGCCTATTACAGAACCAGAGCGATTGAATGTTTCATCCGGTTTATTAGACGAGTCTTAGAACAAATAAGTGCGAAAGTAAATACTTAAGCTACGAACTTGAGGCCCTTGCAGAGGTCCGGGCGATGAAAAAGTTGCGCGTGCACTTACTCGTTGTTCAATTTACAATTCGACCGGACTATAAAGCATTCACAAAGACTTTGTTTTTAGTAAGTTTGACTGCGAAGTGAAATATCGTGCGGAAAAAAACTATTCGTCACGTAGGTGCATTGAGTAGGTACCCATGTATATTCATGATTTAAATGGATCTACTAAAGCAAATTCGTTGTGCGCAAAAACAAGACGAAGAATGTAAACTGATTGCAAAGGTGAGTGGCGAATACAAAAACTATTTACTGAGAAACAATTTAGTGTATAGATTCGTAAATGGTGGCTATTTGCTAAGTTACCAAAATCAATGCAAAAGGAGCATTAAAATCGAACACATCATTAGACAGAAAGTGTGATAAACAAGATGTTTTTTTCTGAACCCAATAGATAAGATGTACGAGCCATAATTTGCGGGCAATTTGATCGGAGTATAACATGCAAAAGGTATTCGAAAGTGAATGATGTTCTAATCGTGATCATGCAGAATAAAAAAAACTAGGCCAGCTTTAGTTCGTTCCAAGTTCGTCGACACACTTGGTTTTGGTTACCATCTCAGTTAAACAAAGCAAACTTAGGTTCTCGTAACGCATTTCATTAAAGTTTTAATAACAAAAAGGTTTTAATTTTAATTATGCAAGAACGATTAAACTTTGCGAAAAGGGTTCATATTGGCTCAAAATGCTCAATTTATTCTTTTTTTGATACGTTAATGACTTTGAGTGCGATCATCCTGTTCGCATTAGAGGACTGTTGTTTCTATATTGTCGCTATAGTCTACTTATGACAGTAAATAAAAACAGCTGCGGTAGTCTTGCGAACTAAATGCTTGGGCATTCAGACGCTGGTACTGCTGCAGTCGTGAGTTTGATTCTCACATCAAGCGGTTTGATACGGCTGGAGCTAATGTGTTAGATGTTAATTGGAAAGATGATTTAATGGAAGACGTACACTGACGGCCAAGTGCCAAGCTGCACGAAAAAATAATGTGTTGTCCAGTCTGTAATTAATTGTACTCGACCACTTCTCAAAGTTTGTTTTATTTGAAGCATTGCAGTAAACTCGGATATAGAGGTCGCGGATGTAAATGATGAGCGAGATCATTTACATCCGCGGTCACATGGTCTGTGAAAGCGTACGAAAAAATTAAGCCATGGCTTACGAGAAGGGTGCTCAAAATTACAACAAAAGATGCCAAAATATCGAATATAGTCCTAGTCAGAAAGTTTATAGACAAAACTTAGTTTGTAGTGAACTGACGTTCTGTTCGCATTAGAGGACTGTGAGTTCTTTAATGTCGTTGTAGTCTACCAATGGCAGTAAATACAAACGTTCTGATTGATCATTTCATTTCATGACCACTACAATGCACTATCATCACACGAGCAATGCCATAAGTTTCAGGATGAACTCGAAAGATACGAGCAAGAGGCCACTTAGACGGAACGTGACAGAAACATATTCAGCGAATGCAATAGACTTTTTGACTCAATCTGTACCTTGATTTTCAATGAAATGATTTCATTGGCATTCGTGTTGCGCTGTTTGTTGATACGTAAATCAAGTTTTACGATTGACGATGCAGCACGAAGATTGGGAGCAAACATCATAAATAGTATGCGGTCATATATGTACGTATCATTTTGGTGACCGAAAAAAAATCGTGTTAACAGTGGCGAACTGTAGTTGTGTGGCACCAGCATTGATACGAATTTTGTTTTCCAGATTTCGAGTGCTGCATCGATCGACACAGTTTAGAGTTTCGGTCATTTTTTATGTCGGGTTGATCCACCATATAGCGAATGATTTTTAAAAATTTCTGCCAATGACCTGGTTGGCTGCGAATCCAACTAAATATGAATCAGTCCACACGTATATTTCGACGTTATACAAATGCAATGCCGTTCACACTTTGATAATCAATTTCGACAACAATAGAGAACCGTGAATTTAGCACAATTCCAATTTTGACAACTAAACCACTACCGGAACCAGCCATCCAAGAGGGTCAAATAGCTAAGAACCCTCTGGAAGCACAGATCTTTTGGTCGCATTACTATCATTACCAAAGCATACCGAAACGAGATTGATACAAATTTGCAACAGCTTACTGCTTTTATATATGTTTTGTGGTATCGATTATAACACCTCGTCGTTATTCGACAATCGGTATCTAAGAAACCGCCAGTTCTGGGTATATCGATTAATTGATTTTGTTCTTAAATTGCTAGTGATTGGTGTCATTGCTCGCAACTAGAAATTTTTCGGTACATTTTTGGAACTATGTCCGCCAATTCCGATTAAATGTTCGGTCATTAGCTTTTGGTTTAAAGATGACCAGGACATGGTTTTCCGTGTAGCGTTAAATTTGATTGTAGACCTGTAAAACTGCTTGATGTGTGCATGTTCCAAAACTGACATTTCAGTTGGCAGTACCAATTTCATATGACACAGCTTCATCTGATTTGGATTGATGACAAATTTAATTTTCGTGTGTTTGCGGCCAGATGATAAATTTGATATTCAAGTACACACATTAACTTGATGATGTTTGCGGTAAAAATATCAGAAAATGTGGTAAGCGTGTTAATACTGTTACTGGCGCTTTATTGTGCCGTCCACAGAGAATCTTCTAAAACAACTAATAGATGTTATTTAAACGCGTCGTTTACCAACGAGAAACATTTGTTCTAAAATGTTGTAAAGATAGCCCCAAAAAGTCTGGCGAAAGAAGAAGAGCAAGGAATTTTTGAAAACTTACTGGGAAGACGCAAGGGCTTATAAATTCCAACATTTGCTTCCCTTTGGAAGTTACCGATTTTCCGTTTATTACCAATAATGTCTCTTTCTCTAAATAATTGAGGATCCAACTATCAATTCCATTTTATAAAAAGGCAACGAAATCGCCCTTGTAGAAATTGTTTAAATACTTTTTTTTTGGTGGGGCTAATAACTCCATATTTTCTCCTAACCTTGATAAAGAGAACATCCTCTTTCACGAAAAAATATTATGCAAATCGAAATATTATTTAACGTAAAACACATTTGGATTTTAGTTTCATTTCATCATTGTCAACAATTTTCGCACCACGACCAGATTCAAAGGCACGAATGGACAGTGTTGACATGGTCAATTTTCACATAGCTCTGGTTTTATTTCGGATCCAAAGAAAGGCAGTGTTTTATGAATGAGTGGATCGGAGAACAACCACACAATACAGAAAAAAAAGAACTGTTCCAAGTGGCTCGGATACGACTGAACATTGTGATTTCATGCCAGAAAAGCATAAAGATCACATCCCAAAAAATTTCGAATCAATGGCATCATTGCCAGTCGGCAAAACGATATCATCAGTATTGTCAAATGTCGATTCTGATGGACTTAATATCTTTACTTCAGGCATAAAGTATGCAGAATGCAAAATGCGAGAATGATTTTATCGATTTTCTCTGAAGTTGTTTGAATCGGTGTAAAGAAAATGCGAAAATACGATGACAATATACCAAATGGATTCTCGTTCATTCCTCTTGCTCGGCACACAACAAAAATCATA
Organism: Macrocera vittata; assembly: GCA_024741295.1. Classification (NCBI taxonomy): domain Eukaryota; kingdom Metazoa; phylum Arthropoda; class Insecta; order Diptera; family Keroplatidae; genus Macrocera; species Macrocera vittata. Next base: position 5,241 of record JANTEX010055885.1, read on the forward strand.
GAAAGACGAACTCTGTCATTTCACATTCGAATAGATTACCTGCAATACCGTCACGACCAGACGAGCCAACATCAATAGCAACTAGCTTGTAAAGTTTGCATCAACTATAGCCAACAAAACGACCGAAAGAAAATCTTTGTAATTGAAGAATTATGAGCCGGCTCTCGGTGGGCATTTCATTCAAATATGCTTTCCATCTATTGCACCGCAACAATTCAAAAAAGTTCTATTTGATGGAGTAACTTTCGATGTTTCGCCGCAATATCGAAGTAGTAGATGTTGGAATAGCTTTCTTAAGAAAATGTTTGATGATTGAGCCAAGGTATTTATTAACAATTCGACCTGTAGTTGAATGGTGTTATGCACAGTTTGTGATGAGGAAATTTGGATTTGAATACCTTTCAAGTCCGGTATTAGAACATTCAACAATTCCGAAAAAAGGAATGAAGTCCATCGGAAATACTGTTTGAATATCGTGTCATCGTCCACCAAAACATTTTGAGCACCTTCTTTGTTTCTTCGTCTATACATTCGATGCAGACTTCTTCTGGTTTTGAACCAAGAGAAGCGTAACTAAAAATTGTTGTTCGACTTCGAAAAAATATTTTGCAGCATTATATATGCTGCCACTTGAAACTTATTTTCCATTTTATTTTATCACTCAATCTTGAAATGATAAGTTAAAAAGACATTATGTACTTGTTCTATGCCGCTAAGCTTTATAACCGATTGTTTTTTATTCGAAAAGTCAGAGCGAACTTTTTTAGATTTAATGAATTGGTTTTTTTGTTTATCTTAGTGTTTTGTGCCGCCAAAAGCGTCCTAAAACGACATCTAATATAATACAAACATCTAAAGTAAATAAGTCTCGACTATTTTGTCGTCAAATTTTATTTTTCTTCAACTTGACTTTTTAACCGGATATTTCAAATGTATGATATTTAGATGCTATCGTTTAATATATTGTCCCAAAGATGAAAGACGTACAATATGCATACAATAAGCAATATTTCAAGATAACAATATCTTGACAGGTGCTAGTATAATCTATTAACGGCATGTTAGCTTATGATTATTGTGGAAATGATATAAAATGCACGTACATGCATTTTAATTAATGAAATCATTCTTTTAAAGTGTCGTTGTCACCATGCACAAAATCAATCAAAATATAGTCTATAGTTTTTTTTTGCAATTTATGTTGCAAATAAAAAGCTTTTGCCAGGATAACTTGAACATAATTTACCGATTGATTTTGTAGTTTATTTAATAATGAAAGTGAAAAATTCCAAGTGCCTCGAACAAACAGAATAAAACTCCATTTGTAATAGTTGGCCAATATTTCGTCAATTATATTGACATCATCAGGGAACATTACAGATAAAAATAAATGTATATGTATATAAAATACATAAATGTATGAGTATACCATTTAATTGATGTACAAATTAATTATTCCGGTCCCTGTGATCTTCTATTTATAATATATGTTTATGTACCGAACAGAACATATTTTCGGGCCTTTTAATGTACCTTTTGATATGTTATTGAACTTTGCTATATACATATGTATATCACGGCATCATCATCATTAAATTCTAAATTTAGCTTTGACAAAACATTACTCCAGAACATTTTCAATGAACATAAAAAAGAGTAAAATTAGCGCAGTACTCGCGTAATTCAGCTGTTTTCTTTTTCATCGGACGAAATAATTTTCTTGGCATACGATCAACATAACTTTCTGTAGCATAATGTCACAGTTATTTTTTTTTTATTTCACAGTTTAACAACGCAAAGTTGTATTAAATTATATATGCCTTCTTTTCATCGATATTTGATAAAAGGCAACTGAATATAGCCGATGAGGTCATAACTAATAATAATACACAAACTCCAACCGCGAAAGCCATACAATATATTTATGTATATATGATGTGAGTTCGTGTAAGTGTATATTTCTTTTTCTGTCGTAAACATAAACATTACGTTTGTATTATATTAATTTTATATGCTCAAGTATGTGTTTGTTAAAAGTGTATGTTGTAAGTACATTTACAGGCAGTAAAAGTACTTGAGCTTGTACTGGCAATACACACGACTACAATATAAATATCTCGATAAATATATTTGTGTAATTTTCAATTCTTACTCAAAGTAATCAAATACACAACACGACGATACACCTTTGTAGTTTGTCTTGGCAAAGCGGTGTCTAGGGATTGCATAGGCTATATATAAGCAGAAAAACGTATTAATTAGAAATGTGTTAAAAAAATAGAAGAAAAATAGAAAATGCTATCTTAGGGCAGCCATAGTCTTGGTAAATCTTGGTCCATACATCAAATAGGAATAAGTGACCAATATATTAGTAATGCTGGCAGGAACCGTGGTCACGCGATCAAGATGGCTAATGGTGACTTTTAAAAGCTCAAGCTAGACGACATAATGCCGATTTATTCAAAAAAAAAAAACAAAACTTAAAAACCAAATAACTGCGCACACTTAGTGGATATTTTTAGAGCCTAACACTTCTCAGCTTTTCCTCGTTTAAATTGACCGGAAAAATCTTTACGCATCATTGACAACGCAGTTCCAGTATCGGAAAACGACAGCCGCAGATCGCCACCAAAAATTGTAAACATATGCTATTTTCATTCACAACAACCATTGATCTTCGGGCACCAAATTGTTCGACTTGAATTTACTGATTGTTGTTCAGACATTGCGTTGATAAATGGCTAAATTGTCTGCAAATGGTAATTTTTCTTTGCGTGGGCAATATCTGCCTTCGTGGCAAGGTTCGTGGTAGTTCGGATGCCATTTTCTGATAAAATGAATTTGTTCGCCGTTTTCGTTAACCATTTTTTTGCCATAAATAAGTTTCTGTAACTCGTTTCGTTTAAATATTACCGCTGCATCTCGAAATTCACTAAACCATCGAACAATATCTTCATATTCGCCGGAAAAAAAAATCCAATAAAAATTCGATTGTCTTCGTGACGGCTGAGACCTATGAGATCTTTTTTCGCACCGTTGAATGGTAAATTTCTTTTTTTGCATTCGATGACCAACTGATCTTTCGTCAAACGATTCAATTATTCATATTGATTTTCGTGTTGTGCGCTTCTCGGTTGATTTGTTGAAAAAAATGTTGATATTTCCCACTTGAATTATTATTATCTGATCGACTTCTCGAATAATATAATGATTTGCCAATTTTATGTCCAGCAAACTTCTTGCGAATTCAAATAAATGCCAATATTGAATTTCTCACAAAAAATCATGAAACAAAACTTGAATACTTTAGATTTTTATAACATACGACTATATCCGATATTCACTCTAAATCCAAATGGTGATCTTATAGACAATATTATCTTACGTATACAAATGTTTGTATAATTTAGTAATATATGTAAAGAATGATCATCGATCGTGCGACTAATTATCCCACCATCATGCAGCATATATGTGGCCAATTACAGCCCATATAGTTTTAAATGATAAAAAAACTGTTTCGAGTTTTTACAAAAAGTGATGAACCGAAAATTGCTTTTAGGTACACTTTTATTTTTTTTTGTGCAAGCGATTTTGCTTACGAAAATAATAATCAGAGATCACATCATATATGTATACATATATTTATTAAAATCTATAATTGGCAGTGACCGAGAGTTTTTTTTTTTGTTCGGTTAATGAGTTAATAATTTAAAAATGTCTAATGTTGGCTATTTTTGGCCGCTTAAACTGTGCAGTTTATGCGGTTATCAACCCCGCAACCGGTGACAATATTTTTGTTTTTTATTTTTGTTAGTTTCGGAAATCAACGCGCATAAAGAATTTGAAGATTCGTGGCTTTAATATTTTGTAAAACAATTAACATGGTTATTTCGTTGACATTTATAGGTCAAGGTGTTACACGAATAATGTTTGTGCTATTTAGTTTTGTTTTATTTTTTTCAAGAAGCTTATACACAGGTAGGTTTTGTTGTGAGGATGATTTTTAAAATCTGTAAAATGTGATGATCTTCACCATTTTTTTTCTAAATGAGAACGCAAGATCGGTTTAATAGATAACGTTTCTGGTATTCTAAATACGGACTTTATTAATTGTAATTAAATATTTGGTCATAGAAGTGATGAAATCGTTGGAAACACAGTTAAAGCAGAGACAGCGTAAATTTGTTCATACTAGACGATTTTCGGACACCGGGCATTTTCGGACGGTTTTTAGTCATTTTAAGTCGATTTTAAGTCATTTTCGTCTGAATACCATTACTAATCATTTAAATATATTTGTTAAACTGATATTTTAGAATACAAAATTTCACAGGACGAAAACTAAGGCACTGGGATACCTAATTTAATTTAACCGAGCCCCAACTCGATTTTTGTCGTGCTTTTTGACTTAGTCTTTTTGATTTTTCGTCATTATAAATTTCGTACTTTTTGTCCTATTCGTCCTTCTTGACTTCGTCCTTTTCGTTTTCATCCCTTTTTTCATCTTTTCGTCCTTGTTCTAAAAATTGTTTCTTGTTCCAGCTCCACCATAGAGCATCTATAATATAAATCCAGTATTATCTGAAAAGAAATAAGTTATAATACAATTTTTCTATTTAAATTGCTCATAGTTCCATACACACACAACGGCACTGTTGACAACCCCGCGCTTTAATTAACTCTGTAATCGATTTCTCCATGACCACACATAAAAAAAGAAAACGCAATTGAGGCATTCCTCCCTCTAACCTTGCAAATAATGATGAACAAATATTCAAAATAATTGTCCGAATATACTAAATATCACAAAATAAAACGAAGAAGTATTATAATATTTGTGTTTCGGTAATTG
>JANTEX010055996.1:0-10091 GCA_024741295.1 Macrocera vittata
GGTCGTCGACCGTGGCCTTGCAAATAACGCTTATAACTATGGCAATATCATCGGCGTATGTCTGTGTATAAAAGCCGGCGTTATTCAGCCTTCTTAAGAGACTGTCCGCAATTAAACAACACATCAAGCGTGACGTGACACCTCCCTGTGGGCAGCCTTTGTCTATATGGACAACTTTTTCGCAGTCATCGACTTTTGCTACGATCTGCCTATGCTGAAGTATAGCAACGATCCAATTTGTAAGTAGTGGATGTATGCGGTGCTTAGCAGCAGCGATCCGAAATTGCATCAGTTAATGTGTTATCGAAGGCACCCTCAATGTCGATGAAAGCACCAATGGTTACTTCCTTGGCATCTAGAACCTCCTCTCCAACATACAAACAAGCCGATGCACGGCTGAGTCGGTGGAGCGACCTAATCTGCATGTTCGTGCGCACTGAGATCAAGATATTTATTTTTGTTCATGCTGTCTTGGACGAAGCGGTCTATCCATCTCTCAAGCGTTTTCAGTACGAAAGACGTCGAACTCATTGCTTTGAACTCTTTCGCGCTGGTATGGCCGGAGAGGCCTTGCTTTGCGACATGATCACGGGATAAATCACATTCTCATCGAAACCCAAAAAACCTTAAGTGGCGTTCCCGCCCTCTTTGAGAAGTGCAGAAAAACTCCATTCAGTCTCGCCGATTTATATGGATCAATGGTCCTTATTGTCCATAGCAGTCTTTCCCTATTTACCACTTCGTCAACAACATGCATGTCTAAAGTGTTCAGTTCCGCTTGACTCCACGGAACTTGAACATCTCCATCACGCAGATCCCTAGCTCCGGGTAAATGCGATTCAAATAGGACTTGCACTGTCAGCTCAGCACTAGCTGTGAACTCGCCATTTTATAGCAATATACTGCTCTCTGACGGTCCTTTTTCTTTCGCAATTACTCTGTGTAACCTGGAGACGTCTTTACTACGTTCATCTTCTTTACAAAACCTGCTTAGCGATTCCCGATTCCTTAATTTCTCAGGATGCGAATTCCACAAGATTACAAGAACAGGACAGAAGCTTTCATACGAGCGTATGATTACTTTGTTCGCAGGTTTTCAGCCAAGTTATCAGCTTGCAGTGGTGAGTTCACTTCGACTGAGGCAAGGTTAAGGTTACTCGTGTGTCCATATGTTCTCTCGTGAGACGTCCTTTGACCCTTTTTCGACAGCCCGAAAGTCGTCCACCCGGCAACTTCCTCGACGTATTGTTCGATTGGGGTCAAGCCCGATATGAATTCAAAAATCTGAAGTAAGAGCAGTCTTCATAGCACTCGTTACGGCCAAACATGCAGTTTTTTGAACTTTTTCTTAGCTCATTGAACGTACTGTTAATTATAGATCTATGCCACCAGACGCTGGCCGCATATGCCAACATTGATCTCACTATTGTCGTATAGACTCAGTGCATCCCTGTGGACAAACCTCAGGTTTTATCTACAAACCGTCTCATTGCCATAGTGAAATCGTTGCTTTCTTAGTTTTCTCCTTGATATGCTTCGTACAATTCAGTTTTTTATCCAGCTATGCACCATGATATTTTAGAGATAGAGTAATGGTCACTCCATTAAGTGACGGGAGGTTAAGATTCTCAGGGATTTTTCTTCTTCTAGTAAATATATTTGTCCCTCCCGCATTTACCGACAGTCCACTTTACCAGGTCATTATTATTCGATAAACCTTATGGCATTGCCCGTTAACAGAACAAGTAAATCGTCGGCGTACCCCAGAGAAAAGAGTCCCGCACGGTTTGGTTTCTTTATCAGAGTGTCCATCTCCAAGTTCCATAAGGAAGGTGAGAACGATCCTCCATGTGGACTACCCGTTACTACTCTGCCCTCGACAGTAAAACCATTTATTTCTAATTGTACCTATACCGCATCGTAGCAAGTTTGTGATCCACTCCACAAGGACCATTGAAACTCCCCGTGCGTGTTGCTAGTGCTGTTTTGATCGTGAAACCCTGACAAAGGATCTCTCCATTTTAAGAATGCTTCGAAGGCACATTGTCCACTATGAAATGCTTCCTCTGTTCTGCTGACAGTCTATGATGAGGAGCTGATTAAGTAGGCATGTTGATTCGGTTGTAACGGCTTTTGTAGTAAAATACCGTTCCGAATCTCAAGGCCACATGGACAAAACGAAGTTAGACTATAACTTTTCAGGTTTTGCAAGAAAGACAACTTTAGTTTGACGCCATTCTATGTGCACGAATCCTCGTAAAAGGCATGCCTTTTAGATCTTGCAAGAGATATGTTTCCCGTTGTATGAGAGCGAAAAATATGCCATCTGGTCCTGGAGACTTGGAAGGGGAGAACGATGTTACCACCCACTCTACGTTTCTTATATTTAGAATGTCCAATATTTCCATATATAACGCAACTCGGTTACTGTCCACTTCACCTAACCCTAATCCAGAAAAGTGAGTAGTAAATAATAGACGGGCTGTTTTTTTAGGGCCCTTCATCATTCTGTAATGCTCCGCGAAGTGAGTAGACGGGTTCTTGTAAAACCCTTTTTTGAGTCCATTTAGTAACTGTCGTTGATTTGATATTTCTACAGAAAGATCTCCATGAATCTCTTTTATATCATTTTATATTCGGTCCTCTTGAGCCGAACAGTTTTTCAGTCTGACAATAGTCCTGGACGTACTTCGCTCCCCTGAGACCTTTGGATTTTTTCTTACACTAAGTAAGGTGAGCTTTAGTAAGTGCCGAAGTTTGTCGAGGACAAAAGACGCATGGTAAATGTCTGAGACAGCCGAATCAATGGATTATTGTGAGTTTAGTTCGCCTACCTCCTGGCCTCTGGAATTTTCTGCACTCTCCAGTGTATACTAAATGTTATCCACCTGTGATTCTGCATAGATATTACAGCGGATACCCTCCAATCATGAATCATATTTGCCGTATTCTATGTACACAAAGTTATATGTCTATAAACTCCTTTCTTCCAGTTGGCTTAGAACCAAAATCGATTAATGCAACCAGGAAGTGGTTAGTTTTCACCACTTCACTTGCCGTTTTGGTTAGAAAAGAAGCCGCCCGTCGTTCTGGTTTCTTTTTCGAATACTCGATGCATAGAAGAAATTCGTTAAAATCCCCACCGTGCTCACCGACTGTCATGGCTCCTGCCAACGTTTGAGCGCAAACATTCAAGAGTTGTCTCTGTTGTATGTGTATCATCTTCATATTCGTTGTGGAGCTAGATTAGTTTCAGAAACCGTCCTTGACTGCTTGACCTTCACAATATGATTGGACCCATCTGTTATAGAACAAGAACACCAATGTAGCCTACTTTCAGCCCTAACAACGTTTCCGGCTGTAGCTTTCCACTGAAAGCTTATTGACCGAAATTGATCCTCTTTGGTGGGTCGTACAAGAGACTAAACTCTGTTATTTCTCTGTCCACTCCATAGAAAAATCTCTCTAACAAGATGCAACATGACTTTTTGTACTGTCTGAGGAAAAATCTAAAAAAAAAGTCGAAACAACCCGCAATTGTTGAGCCCAAACAGACAGAAAATCAGGATGGTTCTCAAATGCCAGTCTTTTTTGTGTCAGCATATAACAAAATCCCATTACACATACTCGTTATGTCATCCCTTTATTATCCTCAATTTTAAGTCTAAATCTTAAATCGAACATAAATGTAAAAAACAACAAATTTTCAAATTAAAAAAAAAGAAAAAAAAACGGGAAATGCAGATTTTGTCCAAGTGATAAACCACAACGTAAATATTTTTTTGTTATTTAACTTGGTGTATGCGTGTGTGTGTGTGTGTGTGTCTGTCTGTTTGTGAACGTCCAACTCATTCCAAATTTGGAATTTCTTCGTCGTCCGAATCCTCGTCTTGATTGTCATAGAAATCGTTTAAATCTGGTTTTGTGTCGCCAAATTTGTTCAAGTTCGACATGAGATCAAAGTTGTCCATGCTGTTCACTGTCTCCTCTTCTTCGGCTAGAGAAATACAATCGTGTTCACAATAGGTAACCCATTTGTTTGCAACAATCACACTTACCGTTCTCCTCATCAATCCATTTGTTGAAGTCCACCTTCAAGAAGTGAGGTTTCTTTTTGTCCGTCGTCAAACTTGGCCAATACGGGCCACTTTCAGCCTTTGGAATTACAAATTCAATACATCTCGCTGTATTCTTGTTGGTCACTTTATCCGGATTGATTTTGTGCAGAAATGTTATCGATACTTTGTATGATTTATTGTCAAGCGTGCCAACTCCGGAAAAGTTCATGATATCGTCTGTGAATCTGTATGGCAAAAGATGAGACAGAAAAGTTTTTGTAAAATTACTTCACATGAGTCAAGACAGTCTTGAGGAGTTCAGCTAAATTACTTAAAATCTATGTCTTTGCATTCTACGGAAATAGTAACGAAAAGAAGATCGTTTCTTTGTGCCCACATCATTGGCGGCGGAACAATTCTGAAAAAGAGGAAAAAAAAGTTTTTAATTCAATTATAACCAGCCTGCCTGCGATAAAGTTCTGTAACGCAGGATTGTTTACTACTCCACTGGCCACACACAGTTAACGAGAGCGAGACGCAAATGGACGCGCGCATAACCTATTTCCAATTCACAAGCACACACACCGAAAACCAAAGACGAATCCGAATTTTTCGATTGGAAATCATCCCAAATGCTCAAATGTACATAAAAAGCCCGTTTGCCATTGATTCTGACGAGCCCATGCTCTTTTTGTTGCATTTGAAAAGTTTTTTTTTCGCCGAAAAAGATAAAATAAATGCTCGAACAATCCGCACCCATTGCCATACAGCCGCACCGGGGGGAGACAAGATACAACACACACACACACACACAAAGCACACGATGATAAGATCAATTAACAATTAATTAAACTTACATTTCGCTGGGTGACATATTGATAAGTTCTTAGTTTAGTCGATAAATTCAATATGAAATCGAAAAGATTGTAATTTCCCTGTCGGAACAGTATTTAAGGTTGAGTTTTGTTGAGAAAAGAAAATTATTTTCGAGATGGATCGCGAAAAAAAAACTGAATTTTTCTCGGTACAACACACGGAATTTTTGACAGCTCTGCTTTTGTGACGCGCGTGCATGCATACTATATATATATATATTTTCGATTCGGAAATGTTGGTATCGTGGCGACAATTCTGTGCTAAAATGCGCACCTTGAGACATCTTTTGACGATTGCGTGTGACATCGAAACGCTTTGAGGCGCGCAAATTCAAACGAATTGATCATAATTATATCGCAAGTCTAGACACTATTGTAGAGGCAGAGAGACACAATTCTTTATGCAGACACAACTGCACACGTATATGCAGTAAATGACCTTGTTTAGACGTTGAACCTGCACTATATTCGACGCTTTCCATATGAATGGCTAGTTTGTTACCGCCTTATCAGTGCTAATGTAGCACGTATTCGAACTGAAGTACTTAATTGTACCTGTGTGATATGATAACATGAAATGGCTATTAAATGAATGTTTATTTGAGGGTTTTCCAATAAGTTTGTGCATATCGTGTGTTCGGTCAGTTAGATTTGTTCCGCTGTAGAGTGTGTTGTAATTTTTTGCAATTATGACGAAAATCTACTCATTGGAACAGGTTGCCAATAATGACGGCAAAAACAGTAAATTGATGTGGATTGTTGTACGGGACAATGTGTACGATGTCACAGAATATTTAAATGAGGTAAACTCAATGCATAGCATTATTAATCATTCGCATGGTTCTTAAGTTTCCAATGTATAATAGCATCCCGGCGGTTATGATCTGATGGCCGAATGGATTGGCAAAGATGGAACAAAAGCCTTTGATGACTTTGGCCATTCGACCGATGCACTACGATTGCTTAAAACGTTAAAAATTGGCGAACTTTGTGATGTAAAGTGAAAACGGTAAAGTAAAACAAATCGTTTACATTCGTTAAAAGTTATCTTATTTTACACAGTCGGACAAAAGATGCAATCGACGTAAGAAAAGCAGCCCAAATACTATGCCACAAAATGCCAGTACAGACAATCTCCTGGGCAAGAAAAAGAAACCATTCTCCTTTCTAATATGTCGATAGTGTGTGTGTTCATTTTCAATTATTCGGAATTTATTTATTAAAATTTATTTATTGCAAAGCATAGATGTATGTATAATAAAGTACCAACATATACAGTGTGTTTGAAAAAAAAAAACCCGCCAATTATCCCTCATATGTAGCCACGCAATTGTTACCGCATATGGGTAGATTTGTCACAGTTTAGTCAGTTCCTTTCGTGCGCGCGGTCATGTTTTTCGTTTCGTGCGGTTTTTTGTGAAAATGTTTTCGCGTTTTTCTTGGTATGAAACAAATGAATTTTCATTGAAAAGTATTGCAAAATGTCCATTAACAAGTGCTAAAGCGTTTTCGATCGAAATAACTTCCAATTATATGTCATTATAGACTTTGCCAGGTGATGAAGCTCGATGCACTGCGATTGCTTAAAACGTTAAAAATTTGCGAACTTGTAAAGTGAAAACGGTAAAGTAAAACAAATCGTTTACATTCGTTAAAAGTTATCCGATTTTACACATTCTAACAAAAGATGCAATCGACGTAAGAAAAGCAGCCTAAATACGATGCCACAGAATGCCAGTACAGACAATCTGCTGGGCAAGAAAAGAAACCATTCTCATTTCTGATATGTCGTTAGTGTGTGCTCATTGCAAAGCATAGATGTCTGTATAATATAGTACAAACATATTTAGTGCGTTTAAAAAAAAAACCCGCCAATTTTCCTTCATATGTAGCCACGCAATTGTTACCACATATCTCTGCGTACTTTTCTCGCAGTTTAGTCAGTTCTGTTCGTGCGCGCGGTCATATTTTTCGTTTCGTGCGGTTTTTTGTGAAAATGTTTTCGCGTTTTTCGTGGCATAAAACAAAAGAATTTTCATTGAAAAGTATTGCAAAATGTCCATTAATAAGTGCTAAAGCGTTTTCGATCGAAATAACTATCAATTTATGTAAATTATATGGCATTATAGACTTTGCAAGGTGGATGACGCTCGATGTTCGGAGGCAGTTTGCCGATGCCATTTTGTTGGAAAAAAAGTATTCCAAAGTTGTGCAAGAAATAATTAAAGCTTGCCCGAGCCAAAGAAGCTAACATTAATCGCATTAAGGTAAAAGCAAATTCTTAATATAAAATAAAATGTATAACATAGAATAGCCTGAACGTATTGGCCACATCGGGTGCAACATCATCGCATCGATGGCGTAAAGTTTGTATCGGTGTGCATTGCTTGAAAAAAAAAATTCAAAAAAGAAAATCCCGCTCTTTTTGATACAGCGACATGGTAGCCATCGCTACCATTTTGTGCTATTATACAATTTTGAGTGGCTGCGTACCTTTCTCACAGTTTAGTCAGTTCCGTTCGTGCGCGCGGTCATGTTTTTCGTTTCGTGCGGTTTTTTTGTGAAAATATTTTCACGTTTTTCTTGTCATAAAACAAAAGAATTTCCATTGAAAAGTATTGCAAAACGTTCATTAACAGGTGCCAAAGTGTTTTCGATCGAAATAACTTTTATAGTTTATATCAATGATTCGACATTATGGCTTAAAATCTTTAAAAAAAAAAAACAACGTACATAGTGAATGTTCAAAAAAGAAAATCTCGCAGTCTTGTGAGTTTCTTTCGTGTGCGCGACTGCGCGGTTGTGTTTGTTGTTTCGTGTAAACAAATTTTCGCGTTTTTCTTATTATAAAACCAAAGAATTTTCATTGAAAAACATAACAAAATGTCCAATAATAAGTGCCAAAGCGATTTCGATTCAAATAACTGAATAATTTGGCCCCGGAATTGCAACGCGCAATATTGGCAAAAAATGTGTCAACGTTTATTGAAAAGCTTCAACAGTGCTTTAAAAAAAATCTCCCGCTAATTTCACGTTATTCAGTGAACTTAACGTATGTGTGTGTGTGTGTGTTCGTGCAATTATATATATCGAGATTCGAGATTGCCCACACGCCTATATGTATATATATAAAGCTACTGCTCTCGCGTATCTCGCAGCTTATTAGTCAAAATTCATTTCGTGTGTGCGCTTGTTTTTTTCATTTCGTGCGCGGCTTTATATTTTTCTTCCTGAAAATTGTTTTTTGCTTTTTTTTCCGAACTCAAAAACAAACAAATTTCAGTTGAAAAGCATTGCAAAATGCCAATAAATAAGTTCCAATGTGTTTTCGGCCGAAATAACTTTCAAGTTATATCAATGATTCATGTTATGGCTTTGCCAGGTAATAAAAAAAACATATATTCGGACTAAAAGTAGGCGACGGCACCATTTTCAAGCACTGCTATAACGGTACAATACATTTTATTTTGTGTGTTGTTATAGGCACTCCGAATTATGCCGGCAATTTTCGTGAAATAGTTGACAAAGCTAGGCACGAAGCTTACATTTATCGCAAACAAAATGTGGTAAGTGCGACACTTTGAATAAATCAAAAAATTTCGTTGCTAAAAGCTGACACATATAAATTGGTCATGTCTCATGTCCTCGGGTCGCGCGCGATAGGACGCTGTTCTTGTGGAGAACATGCACGATTTGCCGTACGTTCAACAACGTCACATTGGTCCCGAAATTATTGCATCAATGGCCAAAGTTTGTGCCGATGTACGATCCATTTTGCATCCACGCATACCGTGCGGCTTGCAAATTTTAGCCGGTGCCAATTGTGCTGCAATCGCCGTCGCAAAGGCATGCGATCTACAATTTATTCGTGCTGAAGGATATGTTTTTTCGCATGTGGCCGACGAAGGTTTTACGGATGCCAGTGCCGGTCAGTTGTTACGCTATCGAAAGCAAATCGATGCCGAATCGGTATTGGTGTTTGCCGATCTGAAAAAGAAACATTGCTCACATGCCATAACGTCGGATGTATCGCTGCTGGAAACAGCACAGGCAGCACAGTTTTTCCGGACCGATGGCATTGTGTTAACAGGTGCGTGATTATGTTTGTGTTGGTGTGTGTCTGGGATCAAAACAAAACAATAACTTGTCTGATGTGAACGACAGGAACTGCAACCGGAACGGCAGTGAATTTGTCGGATTTGGATGAGATCTATGGCAAAGTGTCGGCACCGATACTAATTGGATCGGGCGTAACCATCGAGAATGTCGGTAAGTTTTTTTCGAAATCCAATGCATGCATTATTGGTTCACACTTTAAAATCGATGGCCAATGGCAGAACGAGCTGAACGAACAGCGTGTAGGCGACTTTATGGATAAGATTAAACAGTTAAGAGAGACAGATGATTGAAATGATATCAAAGAGGAATTTTTCGTTAATAAAGTACAGTTTTGTCCTGCTAGTTCAACATCAACGCGTATTCGGCGTTCTTGTTGGAATTTTAATTGTTTTGTATTGTTTATTGGCAGGTGATGTAGTCCATTATTTTATATGTCTCACTGACGATAGCTGTCCGCTGGTAACAAGCAATTATCGCATCAAATCGATTGTGCTTTCTTTTGATTTTTCTTAATTACTGGGTATTTTGCACTGTTGCGACCTCTTAAGCATTGTCTGTCTTAATGAGATTGCTTTTATCAACACCACTGTTGGTTGGAGCAGTGAAAGCAGATGCAGTCCATCCTCTATTCTTGCCAGTCTGCTGACAGATTCTTGTCTATTTTCAGAGAAAAATTATTGTACTTGTGAGTGATGACCATAAGTACAAGATTCTTAAAGTTTATTTAAAGGAGATTTTTGAATCCTTATGTCTCAGTCGGCGACGGTCCTGTTTGCCTTTTTTTTGCATTGCATAGTATAGAGACAAAGAGGGGAGCCGAAAGCACATATACAGACCATATAACAATTTCCTAAATTACAACCAGATGTCATAGAGCTGGTTTGATATGTCTCGTTAGTATTTGAGTTTCCTCTTGTACCACGCATAAACATTTGAAATTTATCGAACATGACTCACAATGACATTACATCCTAGAATTGCCTAAAAAAATTAATTATATTATTCGCGACAAATTATATGGCAAAATATTTAATTATAT
>JANTEX010056107.1:0-10090 GCA_024741295.1 Macrocera vittata
TGGTACCCGAGTCATCATCGATGAAGGAATTTGCCTTATCAAACAAAAGTCGTCGACAAAACCTGTGATTTTCGATGAATTGAACAACGATCAAGGTGCTATGTTGAACGAATTAATTCAGAAATATTAAAATCGTTTTCCGATAAACTGGCAGAATTGGGCAGATGCAACGACACAGAAATGTCGGTCCAACTAAAATCGAACGAACCAATAAAGTGTCGACCATATCGCATCCGTTTGCGAAACGTGTAGTAGTGACTAGCTGCGTCAATGATTTAACGAAAAATTATGTAATCGAGAAGAGCGAGACTTTGCATCGATTATCATGAATTGAATCATATCACAAAGAAAATGACGTTTTCAATGCCAGTGATCGAAGAGCTGTTGGCATCGCTATCGGGTGCACGCTATATCACAACAGCAGACCTAATGTCGAGCCACTATCAAATACCCGTCAACGAAAATAGTCGTGAATGCTCCGCTGTATTTCAAACTACAGTGAAAATCTCAACCAAAAAAATTTTAAATTTTTGTGGACAATGACAGAAAAAGTATCCAAATGGTATGTCAAGCTAAGCGAAACATCATCAACAGTCAGATAAATGATTTAACTAAATGCAGTCCAAATGATATCGTTTTCAACTAAAATATCCGTGATGTGTTGCAAAATAAGTTAATATCCGCATTGTAAGATGACAACATCGATAAAGAGAAGAATGCGAAAGTGTCACAAGAAAAAATTTCCGACCGAATCAAATGTTATCGTTATCATAAGATGCCAACGAAATATGATGTCAACGATTTGGTCGTCATTGAAAACCATGCACCCGCCACCGGTGAATCACGCGACGAGGAAACCGACGCTATGGTCCGGGACGGTCCAAAATTAGAGATGGTTGACTGTCAGAGATAATGTACCCACCATTATGCAAACCGACACAGAATGTTAACTGTACAGTTATTAAATGGAAATTACGAATAAATATAGAAATAGGAGTCAGTATGAAAACACCAGAAAGCTGTATAGACTTTTCTTAAAAATATAATAAATCTTTTCTTGCTTTATAAGAGAAGAATCCTGTTAAGATTTTGAAAGCTTTTGAGAGGATTCTAACAAAAGAAGACAAGATTCCCTTTGTTTTTTTGCTGAATGAGGCATAGCAGCTCTCAAACCACCACACTGAGAAAACGACTTTTGCTTTATGATTTCCAAAATGACAATTCCGAAACGGCATCTCATTGAAAAGGAAATTCCCCGAAATGACAATTCATCACTCTGGATTACAACCTAATTACAAACAAATGAGATTTTCTATTTCAAATATGGTTCCTCCATCCATCGGTCGAATCTCACAACTTCGCTCCCTAAAATTCATATCTTGTAAAATGTCTCTTCGTAGAATTTTTAACTTTGTAGAAATCACATATCGTAGAATTTTCTTTCGCAGAATATCTATAAGTAGAATTATGTAAAAAATTATTTTCAAATGCATATTATAAAAAGATTTACAGTATGTCACAACAAAAAATAAGAGCTATACTTTTTCTTCGTGTTGATTTATATATTTTTCGCAAAAAATATTTTTTCAGTTCAACACAATATTTTCAAAGAAAATGGGACCATTGTTTAAATAATAAATAAAAACATTAATTCAAAACTAAATGTTCCAGAAGTATGTTAACATGTAGCTATATCAATAGTTAATAACCGCATTGACCACCGATTGCTCTGGTTAAATTTCCAAATCTAGAAGGTAATGATTGCGCGTAATTCTTACAGTCGGTTGAGCTAATATTCTTCCGAACCATATCAAAACAGATACGAAGTTCCGCTAAGTTCTTTGGTTGATTTTTTTTTTATTTTTATTAGTTGTTAACTTAATTTTGTGACATACTGTAAATAGAAAATTTTAAAATAGTATGATTTTCTTCTGTAAAAACCATCCGACCTTTTTATAAAATTTTGAAATTCCTAAATAATTTTACATATATTTTTTCTTACCTATCTAAAAAAAACACTTTAACAGTCCACTAGTAAACCAATAGAAAATATTTGATAAGGAATTTCAATGTAGAATTTTACTTCTAACATTACAATTTCAAATCAAATGGAGAAACATGAGCTTTTGTATGTAGGAACTATGAAACGTTATTTTTCGTGATTTAAATATACTTCTAAATTACATTTTTTATCTACTGCTACTTTACAAAAGAGAATTCTACGAAATGTATATCTACCAAATTTACGGAGTATCACTCACGTAAGGAAGTATTTCCAATTTATCCAAATCTGTCCAGTTTTTCACTAAAATATTATCATCGTCGTCTTTGATTTTAATTTCATATTTCCATTTAATGTTTTCTGTTGTGTTTTTTTCTGTACAACTTCTCTTCGTCCATCCAAACAGAATATATGTAAGTGTATGGTTTAAAAATGATTTGGAATTTGGACGAGAATTAATGTCGTTAGCTGATCGTGGTAGTTCAATTGGTAGAGCAATGGAGTACCAATTCATTGGTTGCTGGTTCGAGCTAAGTTTCAAGATTGTTGGTTTTTTTTTTCAGTAAAAATTGCATTTCGAGCATACACAATACACATACATATACTCAATGTATTTCATTAAGTTTTTGTTAGAGGTTTTTAAAACGATCCCAGGAAATCGATCCCTCATTATCGGATACCATTCAACGCAAGAAACACAGTTAGTCGACATCGGTTCGATCGATCAGACCGTTTTTCGAATATAAATGACGAAACCATTTTTAAGTAGTAGAGACGTCGTCAACCTAATTATAATACGACCAAGTAAGATCACTTTAATAAGTCATTGCGTAGTATATTATTTTCAAAGTCAACTTACGACTTTTGTACGACTCAAAAAATTTCCCCCATCTAGGTTCACAAAACGGTATCTGTGTAGTTAAACGGATATATTTATTGATTTGGAAAAAAACTATTATAATTCGTACTTCGGATAACAATTTAGGGTTGCTTGTGTTTCACGATTTTTTTCTTGTTATCGGATTTATTTCAAATTTTAAAAACTTGTGCAGATCTAACCAATATTGAAAATGACCATAATTTCATTCTAGTTTTCACAGAATCGCGAAAAAGCGCTCGACTTAATTTGTGGCTGAATGGATAAGAAATTAGGACGGCTCTTAAAGATTCTTAACAAAATGAAAAAGGAAGCTTTTTTCTGCAAACAATAATATTATAATTGTGCCATAGTTGACACGTTTTTTCTTAAATCGCTATATACATAAGTGTCTGTCTAAAGACGCCAGAAAATTTAACCGACTTCTGGATGAAACAAAGCTAACCCATTCACCCATTTTTTCTTCTCAAACACCAATTCACATTGATTGATTTCTCAAATTGTTTAGTATCTAGTCAATAATAAAATATTTGTCTGAAAGTATAACAAAGTTGAAAACAAATTCTATGTGTACGTGTTTGTAAAGATATTTGAGCGATTATGTTATGCACAAATATTGAATAAACTTTTAGCCACACATTACATAATATCCATCCATTTACGATCATATTTGTTACAGTTATGCACAAAATATTCACACGTTTAAATAAAATTTCCAATAATATAAATAAGCTTTTACCAATTATTTTCTATTCATTTTAAATGTAACACAAAACATAGTCTATAATACATACCTATATACGTAATATACGTTCAGTTGTGTAGATAATAATATTATAATATCCTACATGCACGTAAATATTTAACTAAATAAGTGAATTGGAAAAAAAAAGATTTTCAATTAAAATATGGACCGATCAAGCAAATTTCCTAAATATGGAAAGTAACATAAATATGTAATTTATTTTTCTCTGCAGGTCGAAGAACAAGGTGTTGATCCGAATTTACGTGATGGTGATGGTGCAACACCATTACATTTTGCTGCCTCTCGTGGCCATCTGACAGCGGTACGATGGCTATTGAATCATGGTGCCAAGTTATCACTGGACAAATATGGTAAAAGTCCAATAAACGACGCAGCTGAAAATCAACAAGTTGAAGTAAGCTTTTTGAAACATCACTTCTATAAAATTGTTGTGATCAATTTGAAATTAGAACTGGGCGATACCTTTAAACTATCTGTTATCGATTTTTATTGTCATTTCTTGCTGAATAATCTAAAATAGTTTATGTGAACTCATTTTCTTCGTTTAGTTTTAAAAACGTAATTCCTCGCAAATGCGTATTCCAATCAATTCCATAAATTGTCTCTGTAAATGTACGAATAGCTTTATGCAGAGTTCAATTTAAATTCTCTATCACTCACTGTCCATTTGTTCGTGGCATTTCGGTTGTTTTTCCTTACAATAGGACACAAACAATTTCGACGTGAACACCAATCCGCGTTCAGTAATCACTACTGTCGGTAATCCATAGTAAGCGCTTAAATCGCTTTTAAAGTTGTCATTTGTCAACATGTTTTGGATAAGTCCATCAAACCAATTTTACTTCACAACGACGCGAAAAATAGCAAGTCATAGCCTTTCGATCTCTTGCTCTCACAAAATCCACAAGTGATACAAATTTGATACCACGCATAAAATGAAATTAGCTTCTTCTCGTAACGATATAACTCGCCCAACTTTTCCACCAGCAGTTTTGTGGTATGCACAGTTAATTGCAACAGTAATGACAAAACTTTTGTACGAAGTTATTCATTTTTGGGAAACAACAGTTCTCGTTTATGACCATTAGCAATCGATTGACTCTAAAATATCCTCGAATGTGTCATGGCAATCTCGCGTAACCCGCTTGCGTAAGTTAGGCTGCCAACCCACTTGTATGTGTCACGAGTAAACAATTGACATAATCAATTGGTTTGGTGGTACTTGTGGTTTGGACATGGTTACAAGCCAATTTGAATATAATCATTGCAAAGTCAGAACCCAGTTGTCATACTCGATATTTTTGCTTTATCAACAACTTCCCGCGACTCAGTGTATCAACATCAGCTATTTTTGTTTCCGATCAAAACACAACCTCAAAGTCAAATTCAAAGATAAGAAGCCACCAATCGGTCCTTGGATTCAAATCACGTTTACCATACGCTGTTTTTAATATGTAGCAATCCCTCATAACTTATGATATTTTTCATAGGAACGTACACACAAAAACAATTGTAACTATGAAACTATCGTTATACAGTCGTAGTTTTTATGACTGAACTGAGCCACTGGTTTAAGTCGTCTTTCCGAATCTTCCAGTGATAAGCCAGCTAAGCCGATCAACTACGTATCAGTATAAACTTCATGTCGCAATCATAATCGTATTTTCACATAAGCATTTCTTTGGCGTTACAAAGACAATTGTCTGATCTGTTCCACAAATTTCACTACAATTTTCAAAATACCTTGTTAGTCCAACGAATATCATTTACATTTGCCGCCACAAGTAGCGAGAAATTATTAGCACTCAGCAATGTTTAGTGTGAAACTAGCCTGCGACAACGTTTTCAATACGTTTGCAAAGTGGTTTAGCAATTGTGCTATATTTCCAGGACTAAACGACATTCGCAAAAACGTATTGGTAGTCAAACGCAGTTAATTTGATCGTATTATCTGGTATCTGATAGCACTAGCTAGGTATATTAAATTCCGAAAAACACAACTTCCCGCAATTTGATTCATTGGTTTTCGATTATTGGCATTTGGCTTCTAAGAATTCGGCACGCACACAATTCCGTTACATTTCGTCGATTTTCATTGCATATTTTGTCTCTTGATTCTGTACGATCGCTTGGCAACAATTAATGTTGTTCAGGAAAATCTATTTTGACTCTGTCTGCTAAAGTGACACTCTACTAATAACTCAAGTATTTCACCGTTAGTGATCAATCCTGATCCTGATCAATTTCAAAATAGTCAATGTACGATTATATATTGATCACATTGATCACCTTCAAAATCAAATACCCCATTGATCAGTTTCAAATTGTTCTTCATTTACCAACGGTATTCGTTCATTTTGCTAGCGTAGAATTACCGGATGTCAAACGAATTTTGAAACATCGACATTTGATGTATATTCAATCGTCGATTCCTCGTTTTTTGTCTTATAAACATTGACGCGTTCTACCACAAAATTACCGTAAATTGTTTAAACAAGGATCCTTTTTCGACCCGCAAGATCAGTACCAATCAGTAAAAAATCCTCTTGGGCGTTATCGTTAACCCTTGTGGTATTTGCTATACCTTTTAGAAGAACTCTGCTGCCGAAAACATATTTTTTTTGCTACTCGTAAGGTAATTAATGAGGCTTTACTTCCAAAAAACCAAAAAATAGTCAAACTTTTGACCGTTGGCAATCTTTCGTTTGAATCGACAAAATTTGACATCTGTTTTTACGACATAATTGTAACGAATCGTACGAATCTCTGCTTTTCATGTAAAATTCATCAAAATTTGACCAACTAACTTTTCTTCTGGCCATGTCAACGATAGTGTTCATATCATTTCTTGGTCTACCATGATTGTATGTTATTAAATCCAATTTTGTGATACCGACTATTTCGGTAATCTGCATCATGTTATGGAAATATAATTCGTATTGTTCGAGGAGAATCAGGAAAACTTCGTGAAAATAACGCCGTAATCTTACTGCTTCGCTCGAATGAAGGAGTAGTGCAATTTCAAACGATCATCCATTTAAACTGCCTTTCGTTTTCATTTTCTTTCTCTATTCACCGTAGTGCAGTTGTGTTGCATTTTCTTTGTGGTAGATTGAAAGTGCTGATCCACTCACGTCATGTTTTGATTTCGTACTTGGTCGATTTTGACAAGGTCTTGGGAGCCATATAGCTTTAAGCGTCATGTCTCAACCAGCACCATTGATGATTATTGATGATCAATGTGTCACTTGAATGTTGCGAGCTTGGAAAATCGATGAGATTAGAGCCTTGTTTGATGGCACTGATATGCATTTTATCGCTGTAGGTGAGAGCTGGTTAAAGTCACATATCTCTTCGAGATCAGTTTCAATTCCGGGCTATCATCTTTTAGATCTGACAGAAGACGAAGATGAAGCTGCGGTGATGCGCTGTATGTAGCGAACGGTCTAAATATGAGAGTTGTATTAGAATCGAACTCAGATGATCGCAGATCATGTGTCACGAACAATTTTTTTGTAAAATTAATTTTTCCAATATCTGAAATCTTGATTGGCGTAATCGACGTATTAGCTGAAGTCACAAATGGGTATTCCAGAAAAATTATTATGACTTTAATGAAAACCAGCTTGATGTTGCAAAACAACAAGCATACTCAATCCATTAGAGTTTCGCGTACTTACAAACTCTCAGCCAACGCATTTCACATCTTCCAGTGCCAATTTAGCTGATTTCTTCTTGACCAGAATTCCAGAATCGTTGGTAAAGATGAACCAGATCGGCATGAGAATTGATCGGTTACTTACTGATGCAGCGACTAAACCATAGACAGATAGTTAGGAAAAGGATAACGTGGACGAAATAATTGAGTCCTTTGAGATGCATTGTTGGGCTCTGTTGAATGATCACGCATCATTGATGCCAATAAGGCATCACATTGGGAGAAATGCACCATGGTTCACTGCCTAGTTTCAAAGGGCACTGGCCGAACGGGATTTGACGATCAGATAGTGATGTCGGACACGAAATGTCGATTCGCGTGCGAATTATCGGAATTTGAGGAATTCTGCCACGGTCGCGCTGAGGATCGCTAAATCGGCATACTACGGCCAATATGTTTCGCTAGGGTTGCTGTTAAGAGTATTGTGGAAAAAAATCCGAGACATGGTACTAGTTCGATCAGAACAACAGGAACCTTTCTTTCCGTGGGCGAGTACAATTCGTTTCTGACACGAGCATCTGTGAATTACCGAAATGGACGAAATGCCGATATCCTTTATTCTGGCACTTTTACCCGTTATTTTGCCATATGTTACGCACATTTTTAATTTAATTCTGACCTCCTATATCTTTCCCCGGTCATAGAAGAAAGCAAGAGTTATTCCAATTCATAAAGGTGGACGCAGAACCGACCTGAGTGACTTTAGACCAATATAAGTATTTTGCCATACATTTCGATGTCCTTTGAGGTAATATTAAACGTTACATAAATGACTTGCACGCAGTACTGAGATCATGTTCCGTCCGCCTCTTTGCGGACGATGTTCAATTGTATGCGGTAGGCGGCCTAGATGATGTTGAACATCTAACTGACTCGGTTAATTCCGATCTTTAATTTGTGGTAGATTGGCCTTTTAGGAATCGTCTTTTACTTAATGCTAGAAAGTCACAATGTCTTTTGTTGCGCTTTTGTAGAAGATTCGTTGAATTGCCGCAGGTTGTGCTAAATGATAAACTGATAGTACCGTGCCAAAAATTTATGGAATGCTCTGTGGTAATTGTGTAGCCTCCTTCCAAGATCAACAAGGATATGTCTGGTGAAAAGTCTTTTACTACCTCACTTTCAGTAATCTGTTTGGAGTCGCGAGTTTCGAGTATCTAATGACTTTCAAGTAGTGAGGATGGTTTGGCTTTTGCTGCAGTAATATATCTTTCCAACGCAGTAAAGGCTAAAAAAAGTTGGTTCTCGTTATAAATGAAATTTTGCACCATCGTAATCGTTAATCAATTGCTTGAAACTTTACTTCTTATGCCGTTCGAAATGGATTTGCAAATTGATACGCTGACGTGTATTAAACCCACTTTTGATAGTTGCTAGCATTAAAAATTTTCTCGACAAATGATACTCGACTTTAGATTAATAATTGTTTAATGCGACAATAATCTAAACCCGCTTTACAATCGTTAGCAGAAGAAAATGTTTAAAGTCTTAAAGAATCTTAACTAAAACCATTTTTCCCCTTCGTTTAGTGCTTAAATGCCTTAGTTCAACACGGCGCCGCAACGGATTACGTTGACAACAATCGAAAATCATCAAAATCAAAGTCAAACTACCACAAAAAATATCAGGCCAACTCACAGCAGGGCACGCTATTATCGAAATCGTCAAGCGGTAGCTCAGACACCGAACCATTCTATTTGCATCCGCCCAGTATTCGTGGACAACCGCAAGACGGCCTGTACAATACTCGACCTAGATCACCGGTCGAACAAATATATGGCAGTGTTTTGCCCAACGATGGTTTGTATATCAATCCGATGCGAAACGGTTGCATTACGCCAACGAGTCCCAGTGAAAGTGTGTCCGGCGAATCGTTTTACTTGCACGATCCGCAAGAGGTTATCTACAATCGTGTGAAAGATCTTTTCGATTCGGACAGTGGCAGCAATAAAGATTCAACGGCTATAACTCGACCAAATGCGTTGACAGGTGAAACATTTTCGGTTTTCAATTAAACGAATTTACAAATAACAGTTTCGTTTTTATTTGTGTTTAGTACAAGTTGAGGTACACTCGAGCAGCAGTGGTGCTGGCAGTGGCTCAGAGGAGAGTCTGTCGGTGTCATCAACGTCTGACGGATCGCCACCACCATCGCGAGAGCAATTGAATAATAAATTGACAAATCACGATCACGACTATGAGGACATATACTTGGTGCGTGAAGAGGCCAGACATACGGCTAAGGTTCGATATGGAACGGGCCGAAGCCGGTCCAGGGACAGTGGATCGCATAGTCGGTCGGCCAGTGCCAGTTCAGCGCATAGTACCGATATTGTCGTTCAGTATGGAAACAATGTAAGATTTTGACAATAATTTTTTATAGTTTAATTTCGAATTCTTTTAAATTTGTTTTTTTCGTCTTCTTGTTCTTCTTCTCTCTACCACATGTAGCATTTTAACAATCGAGAGACAATACTGAATAAATTGAATGAAAATCATCAACGGAAATCGGCCGATTTGTTTAAACCGAATAACATTACCAAAAATAATCAATTGAACAATAAAAATAACAATCACAATGGCAATGGCATGAATAATGATACATACGAAAGTGTATGTTCACCAGATGATATAGCGGAAAGAGCGAAATTGGCACAACGTCGGCATAGCACAATGACACAGAATCATCAACAACAGCAGCAGCAGCAGCAGCAGCAACAACAACAG
>JANTEX010056218.1:0-10089 GCA_024741295.1 Macrocera vittata
GTTCTCGGGCTCTATTGTTCTTGGGTAAAATCGGACAAAAGTTTAGGATGGCTGCGGAGCCATTCGGTGACAGCAAAACAACTTTATTTGGATTGCACGATTTTGTTTTTCAAATTTTGCCCAGATTTGTAAACTATTAAAAAAAGTAAGCCATGCAAAAATTTTGAAAAATCTAATCAAGCCACTCGAACACATATGTACATACATTTTTTGAAAAAAGCTAAAGTTGATCCGATTCGACTCAAGTTCACAGAGATGTTAAAACGTTTGAAAAAAAAAATAGTTTCTGCAAAATTTCAGTACGATTACAAAGTTGACCGAACAAAGTTTTTTCCGATTAAAAAACGTTTTTAGGAGTGACTTTTTGGGCATAAAATGTATAAAGCACTCATAACATATTTTAATAATACATATTTCCTGATACTTCCATTTCCATACAACATTCTCTTCTAAGCTCAATGTTCCAAAAAAATAATAATTCCAAATTTTCAGGTCAATCGGACGCTCCTGCGCCCTACAATCGCAAATCAAAGTCATGAAAAATGATAAAAAACAAGGTTTTGTTAGAAAACTAATTGCTTTTACCTAAATAATTTCTCAAATAAGATCGAAAAATAGACAGACATTCAGAAATAAATGTGATTTGTCTATATCCAAACGTTGAAAGATTCAATAATAAGCATTCGCAGATACAAGCATTTATTCGTTTTTACATTACAGGGATGATCTTGGGGTCTGATCAATTTCTCACAAATGTGAGATCTCATATGATTATAAGTTTTCTCACTGTTTCTCTCTTACAAAACTGAAATTTTCTCACTGTTTCTCACATACAAAACTGAAATTGTCTCACTGTTTCTTACATTCAAAACTTGAATGTTTCATACTGTTTCTCACAAATACAAAACTTAAAGTTGCACTCTGTTTCTCACATACAATTTGAAATTTTCTCACTGTTTCTCTAATAAAAAAACTGATATTATATCAGTTCTCATATATAAATAGAAATATTCTTTCTGTTTCGCTCAGAAATTAAATTTAAAATTACAAAGGGATATAGTAAAAAACAGATGCAAATGAAATAAAATAACATTATTGCGCGATTTGAAGCTTTTCAAACAATTTTTGTTTTGACTATTTGGCAATAAGTCTTAAACGTTCATGGCAAATATAGTTCTGCCAGAATAAAAGGATTACATTTTATGTATTTTTGTCTCTTACTAATGTTAAATATAGAAAACAAAAAAAAACTCACATTTTAAAAAAATCTCACACATTTTTTATTCTCACATCTCAAATAATTTTTAAAATTCTAACTCACAGTTCTCACATCGGGACCATCCCTGTATTATCAAATTAGTATTTTGCTGGCATAATAAATTTGTTTGGTGGGTCTAGCACACGCATTTACACATTACCACATTACGCTTTTTCCGCCAGCGTTTTTATGACAGCACAAGATTTTCTTTAATTGCG
Organism: Macrocera vittata; assembly: GCA_024741295.1. Lineage (NCBI taxonomy): Eukaryota > Metazoa > Arthropoda > Insecta > Diptera > Keroplatidae > Macrocera > Macrocera vittata. The sequence continues at coordinate 1,477 of JANTEX010056218.1, forward strand.
CGTTGTTCCAAAGCAAAAACCACTCTCTAACTTTTAAACATTGCCAGAGCATACTTACTTTAAAACATCATTCAATGCCAAAAATTTACAGTACAAAATTTTCAATGTTGCAATTAGTTTTGCCGTTATTTCAACGAAACTTGCATTGATCGCATAGCCTGTTATTGCATTTGTTACTGATTGCACATTAATACCATTTTTTATGAGATAGCCACCGAAAATCAACAGCAGAAATATATTTGAACAAATCACGACAACTAGCGAATTGATATACAAACCAGTGTACTTCACTTTATGGCCAAGTTGTTCTAGCTATGAAAAACAAAAGAATAGTAAAACGTTAAAAAATAGCTATTAACTACTAAACATTCCAGTGAACCGAATTTGCCTTTCAAAATCTTTTAACAGCATTCAAAATGTGATACGGTTTGAAAAAGTTACAAGAAAGTATATATGTGGTTTACACTTTGCATATCGGAACTCTGAAACTTAAATTAAATTCTTCACCTTCATGTCACAAAATTGAAATGTCTGTGAAACTTTCCATCCGTGATGTCGACTAACAAAAATGATTAAAATGGACAAACCCAACGTCATATGACAAATGATGACCCCAATTCGTATGCCCATATGGAAAATTGATCCACTGCTCAGATTTGAGGTTGAGGTGGATGGATTGATTTCTCTGCATTGCAGATGATACGATACCATGCCACCGTTGTACATTAAACTTACAACCAATAAAAGAAAATCGAAGGGTGTTACAAAGAGCTTCATTTTATTCGGTTGTTTATTATCAATGCATATGGAATAGCATGAAAAACCAAATGGTTTGCCCAATTTATAGTGTAAATAGTAAATTTGAAAAGCATTATGTTTTTCGGTGACTTTGAAGAGTTTCGGCATTGTTTCTCTGACTATGTATTGACGAGACTGTGACAAAAAGGTATTTGATGAGTATTAGATGGGGTATTCATAATATTGTTCTTTTCATTAATTAAATACGAATGAATTACCAATGTTTAATAATTGAGATCAGTATCAATATCAATTTTGGATATAATCAGATGTCATTAAGTATTATAATATCTATTTATAAATTTAATTCAATTATCTAATCGTGTAGCGTGTCCTGGAACATTAGTACATATATTTGGTATTTCATATAGTTTTGTGTCTTTAACTCATTTACTTCCATATATACACGCTAATGCGCGCTAATGTACCTCCAAAATGTGTTAAAAATGCGTTTTCGAAGTTTTCAAGACGATTCCAGCAAAAAAAATAATTTTACTTCCATATTGGTACACCATAAGTATTGGTTTTCGTTTTGCCTAACTTTTCGAAAAACTAAGATACCATAGTGTAGTCCTATGAGAACCCTATGGTTTTTTAGCCCAATCCCGAAAAAGGGGCGGGAGCTTCCTAACACCTATAATAAAAAGAAACGACTTTTGTTTGGCTACCTTTTTTCTGATTGGAAGATTTAGTTCTAGTTTTCACAAAACCCTGTGCAGACCTAAGAAACTACGAAATCCAAAATTTCAACTTGATTGGATATAAACTTAGGACATCTCTCAAACACCTAGAACATATAAAAAGAGAAACGAATTGCTTTAGGGTTTTTTTTTTCTAGTTATCACATTCGATTCTGGTTTTTACAAAAGTTATGTAGGCGTTAAAAACGACGGAATACAAAATTCCACGTAGACCCCAAAAAGAGAAAGGTTCATATCAACCACTTCCCTTTTGACGCTACTCCTCTAGCAGCACCGTAAAACCGATTCGACTTTTGAATAAAATCCAAAATCTGCTTCAACAGTATCTTAATAATGTCTCATGGGATACATGAGTATCTGCCATGCGTTCTTAATTTGGTATGTCCAAAAGCTGGATAATCCTACACGAAATGAAGAGTAGTTTCCCCTTAAGACCACAATTTTGACACACGTGACTATCCACTAAACCAATCGTCCTAAGATGTTTTTGCGATGGGAAGTTTTTCGTTATAACGGCATCATTCTTCTTTATTTATCTGGAATAAATAGTAAACGAATTCAGTACACATATAACGGCCTGAATGCCATTGTATATGACTATGCGGTTGGAGTGCAGCGGGGGGTTACAACTGAAAAAATGCTGTCCCAAAGAATTCCTCAGAATTCCTCGGAATTCCTTGAAGTTCCAAAAGAATTCCTCGGAATTCCTTGGGAATTTCTCGCACTTCTAAAAGAATTGCTCGCAATTCCTTAAGAAATACTATGTTGAAAGCGATAAACTCTGTGTTAAAAGCGAGGGGTAATAACAGAGGAATTTTTTTGGGACAGCGATGAGAGATTCCCAAGCATTACCGACGAATTCCTAATGAATTCTCAAGAAATTCCAAGGAATGCCAAGAAATTCTTTGAAAACGAAATCAAGTAAAAATGTGTTTTTTGAAAAAACCAACATATACCCGAAATTTGTTAAAAATGATTCTTGGCGTTTTTAAGACGATTCAAAAAAAAATATCGCTCGCTTTTGATGGTCGGACAAAGGGGAGATGGGGCTCTCGAACCCCTATATGCGAAAAAATTAAGTTTTGTTAGAAAAACTTTTTTGTTTATCATTCGATTTGATTCAAATTTTTACAGTTGTTGAAGGACAATAAAAGCAGTGACCAAAAATCGGATATAGCGGAGTGTTAGAAAAACTTTTTTGTTTATGATTCAATTCGACTCAAATCTTTATAATTAGTGGCGAGCCCTAAAAAACAAGCACCGCAAATTTTCAGATCAATCGAACCTAGGCTCAATTTACCTACTTTCAGTTAGAAACTGCTTCTTATATAAAAGTTTGCGCTCTTTGGATTTGCAGTCCGTTTTTCGTATCTCAGTTTTTAAGATACAGAGTTCTTTTTTGTTATAAGAGCACAGTGTGGGTTGTAGTTGCTAGTTTTATCAGTCTTTCAAATTCGATTTCTAAAGATTCTGAATCTCTGAAGAGTACTGGAAAATGTACATTAACATGAATTATTGACCACTCATTTAAGTAAAAATTACTCAAGCAGCCAATGTTGACTTTACATACACATGATTCTCATTAAAAATGATCACAAACAAGGTACAAATGTAACCAAACGTTGTTTCGAAATATCCCAAAATGTCCTACCACGGTCTGCCTCAATTTAAAGGCTAGTCATTTCGTCCAAGCATTGTGCGCACTTGGCCGGCATCGAATTCGGTGCTAAAAAATATATCCCAAAAATATCCCACTGGGATATTTTTTAAAAAATGTCCTAGCCCGAACCGAACATTTTTCAACACTACCATTACCACACCATTTGCTCTAACTTAAGCTGGCTAAAATTGCAAAAAACTGACACTTATGGTCGATATGTATGCCGTTTGTATGATAGCTACCTTAAATATCTCAAATTTCGAAGAATTTTCTAAAAAAAAATCAAAAAATATCCCGAAGGGATATTTTTTTTAAATGCCTCCCAACAAACAAAAACACAAAATATATGTAGATCCTCCACCTATCGGCACTCTAAATAGGTGAAAAATAAACGATGAAAAACTTTACCCCTTTTGTTCCACGGGGGTATTTCCAAAAAGTCCCCGACCTACCAAAATTTATTTTCATTAAAATTAAACATAACCCCCCAAACATCATTCAGTGCCTATCTATGCTCCATCACAGAAAAATCGACTCCCACTTACAAAGAATGGCCGAAAGAAATCGGAATGGCCGGCTTGAAAAAATTGCCCCATATTATTTTCAACAAAAATATGTACCCCTGCTGTACTATGAACCGTCTCCCCATTTCTTAAAGTTTCGATTTTAAACTCTGGAACCCCCTGTAGTAGAAAAACTGTGTATGGCTTAAAAGTCGCGGACCGTCCTACTGATCACACAGTACAATTCTCCTAATTTTTAGCACATATACATAAAAAATTATAGCCCTTGAAAGTTTTCCATGAATTTTACAGGGTGACCCATTTCTACATCGTTTACAGGACTCCCCCAGAGTTGTACTGTAAAAGTTGCGCTGACACCCTCTAGCCTATACATCACCTTGTAATGAAAAAAAAATAGCGATTTTTTTGTCCAAAATAGAATTTTGTCACCATTTCGATTGTGTGAAAACACCCTGTTTTTTGTGTTTCTTGTTCTTGTTTCCATTCATGATAATTGGTGTCATTCTGGGCTCACGTCTTCTGTTTGAAAACTAACGATCCATTGACCCCTGGGCTTCGGGCGATTCGCTCTTCAACCGTGTTCTCAAATATGCCGCTAGTTAATAATGAGATCATGTGCATAGGCTTGACTATAAAAGCCTGCTCTATTTAGTCTCTCCAACAAATAATCAGTCGAAAGACATCACCGATCGGGAGACAGGACACCAGTCTCTGAGAACAACCTTTGCTCTCCTGTATTATTGTTTCAGTGCCACTTATCTTGGCAACAATTCGCCGTTTGCCGAGCATTGCAACGGTCCAGTCTACAAGACTTGGATTTATTCCATGTTCCCTGGCAACAAGACAAATTGTGTCCAAGGACGTGTAGTCAAAGTAAAAGTGACTCCAGAGACACTTGGAATATATATCCCATCGCCAGCAAAGTACGTGGCAGATGCACCAAAGTGTCACTGAGAATCGCAGCACCTTCCTGTAATAGGGCCGAAAAATAGTCATCAGGACCCGCAGATTTAAATCTTGAGAATGATTTAACTGCTAACTCAAGCTTAACCGAATCAACAACCGCATTGGCAAAATCTTAATTTGGAGCGTTCCGACTATCAACAACATCAACATAAAAATCACACACATCGAATCCTGGAAAATGTGCTTCGCTGAATCGTTTGATCAGCGCTCGTAGAGAAGCTACTATCCACAATTCTGATGCTTCCCTCGTTGGAGACTTGTTCTCATGCAGCGACTTCCCTAGGCTCTCCAACTTCTTCATAGAATCTTGCAAAAGATACCCGCATCTCTTGACGAACTAGCAAATTGATCAGTCGGTTGCACAATGCTTTAATTGCTGCATGGCTATCTAAGCTAATAAAAATAGTTTTGCCTTGACATCCAGTTGGCAAAATCTCGTAGAAATTCTAATTGCTACAATCTCAGCTTGAAATACTTCCAAGGGGAACAGTCAACCTAAAATCATTATGCGAGCTATAAATTCGAGCGTCAGATATCCATCACACAATGATCCCTCAGTATACCAACAGTCTCCTAAAGGAGATAGGCCGAGAGGGTAACTTCTTGAAGAATTCCTGGGACAACGACGAGGCATTCCCGAGGAAATCCCAAGGAATACCGAGGAATTCTCAAGGAATTCCGAGAAATTCTTTTCGTTGAGGAATTCTTTGGGATACATTTTTTTTGGTGATTACCCCTCGAGATAGACTGAAAGTAAGCAATTTGAGCTCTTTGTATTCTGTTATCTAAATGTTCATTCCAATTCAATTTTTACTATCCAGAGTTACTCCTAAAAGTTTGCCAGTGCCGCTTAAACACAGAGCTTTCAGTGATTAGACGGTTGGTAAAAAGAACTAAAGTGACATTGACGGATTTATCGAAAGGCCATTGTTAGCACACCAACTTTTAGTCAGATGTAATGCTTGACTCATGATGTTTACCAGAACATTAACAAGCCTTCCCGCAGTAACAATTAAAATGTCTTCAGCATAAGCTTAAATGTGTTTCCATTTATTTTAATATGTGTATGATATCATCCACCACAAGATACCACAGTTAAGGTGACAAAAAAATTAGGCATTTTTACAATCCATCTCACAATCATTGGATCAATTCCTCGAGTCGTTAAAGAAGATTCAACCGCATCAAATGAAGCACTATCAAAAGCTCCCTCTGTATCAATAAATGTGGAGAGCACGCACTCTTTAACTGCCAGTGCATTCTCCAACCTTGTTATACCAGGTTATGTAGCGCTGATTCTGTTGATTTGCCTTTTTGATAAGCAAACTGTTAGGGATGTATTTGGAGGTCACCACTAATCTTACTTCTTGTGTACTATTCGACAAGCCTTTGAGTGTTTTTAACGTGAAGCTCGTTTAACTAATTCGTCTATACGATTTAGGTTATGAATATGTTTCATTTCCAGGCTTAGGTATGAAAACGACTTCAACTTTTCTCCAGGATCTTGGCACGTGTTCAAAAGGTTGCCCACAAGTCTTACATATAGCTATCAATGGCGTTATACGTTCCTGTACTTTTTGTAAAAGAAATTCATGATACTATCCATACCTAGACTTTATGAGGACTATAGCTTTTAATTGAAATTTTAACCTTTTTTGCGTCAACAATGCTATCAGCAAATTTTCACTGTTCGTGAGTTATTTCCCCATACTCATCATCTATGTTAACAAAGCTGTCTGACATATCATTATCATTTGCCAGGCAACTAGGAAGGTTACTCTTAAAAAGAATCATAATCGCCTTTTCTTCGTTTTTGGTGTAACATCCGTCACAGTTCTGTATGGCGCTGCGAAACACTCTAGATTCCTTGACAAGAATCCTATGTGGATTCTAATGCACTCCTGATTCCCCCTTTTCGGATTCCATCAGAATTTTTTTGAGTTATGAGTGGTGTGTTTAACAGGGCAGGACATTTCGAAAACAGTCCTGGATACACTTTCAATTTTTTTTAACCTTTTTGTCTCACTAACACACATGATGCTGTGAGTGTACTCAGAGTGAACACATTGATGTGTGCATTTAGAGTCTGATCAGGGGCATTATAATATAATTTTCCGGCATTGTATAGCCAAGGATGTTATACATCTTTAATTATAATATATGGCTACATGAGCAGCTATAAAGCCATACCAACAAACTCGAAGCGAAATAGAATAAAATAGAAAAAATAAATAAGGCATCTGTACAATGTGCCGATAGCACTCCTTAAATTAAAATATATAACGTAACACGACAATAAAAATAATAAATAATTGTACCAAGGAGTGACCAGGAATCGAGCGGAAATGAACGTCATTCAACTAGAAGTGGCCAAAAATCAACCGGAAGCGACCATAAATAACACAAAATTAAATTTGTGACGAGGGCTGGTTTGTTTTCGGTTCAGAATATCTAATCTCACTCTCTCTACAAATTCCCTTTATCATTTATGTTTGTACTCCCCAATCAGATAGTATGATAGGATGATAGGAGTTGGCATCACATCCTATTATAACAGGAGTATTACGTTCAATTGCATATTCCGTTACTGTATCCAGACTTCTAGTGGAAGGATGATTTATTGAATCAAACGGTTGATTGGACGAAACTATGAAAATCTCCCTTATCCTTTCAGAATTTTCTATCGGAAACTTTGCCAATTATACATGTCCAATCTCCATTACTCAGTTGAGATATGAATAAGGCATCTAGTGGCACGAATTGGGCCCCGACAAAAGAGAATGTAGTAGATGACATTATACGTGACGTCAATAAGTGGAAAGGTACAAGTTTTTGAAATTACCACAAGATCAATGGCCAAAAGAATACAAATCAAATGAGAAGATAAATTAAGGTGAAAATACCCAAAATTGAATCATTCTATTGCAACTAATTAAAGATTACGAGTGGTCAAAAATTGTTCGATTTTCAAAATTGATGAGATTAGTACGATCGACGGCATGGGTCCTGAGATGAATTAGATCCAGATGAAATCGAAAAGTCGTTATACTTAGGGTATCAGTAGGTTCAAAATCAAAATTTTCGTGCAGCGAAAAAAGAATTGCGGCAATCACTTTTAGAGCTAAAACAATTTATTACTCCGGCTAGCCCTCTCATGGGTGGATCGTGGGAGCGATTAGTTTGAAGTGTGAAACCAGCTTTAAATGCAACACTTAAAAAATGTCCACGTGAATAGACAAACGCTATTTACCGAAGTCGAAAATCTTGTGAACAGTCAGTTGGCCATTGATTGACGTGGCCGTGAATGCAGAAGATCAATGCTCTTTGAAGCCAAACAATTTTTTGATAACTAGGATAACTAGTTCAGCTCAACCACCTGGTATATTCAATGAATCTGATCTAGACATACGAAATCAATGGCGCATAGCACAAAGTCTGGTGGATCATATCTGGCAACGTTGGATTAAGAAAACATTCCATCATTGGTAAAACCTTCGAAATGGTTGTGGATAGACATGAACGATATCGTTTTGATTGTGGACAACGAGAGAAATGAGTGGATAATTTTAAATGCCATAGCCTTGAATTCTGGTATGGATGGTGTGAATTGAGTGACGTCTGTTCAAACTAGTAAGTCAGTCTGCAAACGACTTGTTGTAAAATTATGCGAGCTTACAGTCAAATACCATTGGTATTGAAATAATTCACCGTGGGCAGAATGTAAGCGAGATAAGTTTGTGTTTGTTTGCATACACTTTATTTTCATGCTTTATTGAAACGACTGTAGTTTTTCAATTTGGCAGAACGGTACTGGGCTTGAAACACCAAGACGGCAGTAGATGGAAAACGCACGGGCAAGAGTCACGTAATGGAAGGCTTGTTTAAAGCGTTTAGACTGGGTTCACAACCAAGCTTAATGAAACTTTAAACCTCTATGCTTTAACCTCTAGTAAGTTTGATATAC
>JANTEX010056440.1:0-10087 GCA_024741295.1 Macrocera vittata
AAGCTGTAGAACAAAAGTGCGTGACAAGGAAGGGGGAGGCGGTCCAGAAATGTAAGTTTTTGCGTGACATAATTTATGAATGGCTCCCAAGAGTTTCTCGAAATTTCTCAAAAAATTGCTAGGAATTTCTCGACGAATTCCTCATTATGGTGTTCCAAGGCTACCTCGAGTAAAAAATGCGTTTACAGAATGTTACTACCAATTTTTTATTTTATTTTTTAGATAGTTTTTATTTGAAAATTCAGGAATCTTTGGCCAAGCCAATTTATGAAAACTTTAATCTGATAAGAATTAAAATGTGGCCTGTGTAAATAATAAAAGCCAACTGCCTGCAGGTAGATATAAGAAGACCTGTATTGTATTTTCTTTTTGTAGCACAGTGTAATAGAGTGAGTGTAAGCTGCAGCAAAAAGTCTACAAATTTTCAAATGACTGGTGAATGGGTTTGATAGAGAACAACTGAACAACCAACAGCATATAGGTACTTCTTAGATACATATATATGGAATATGCGACCGTAAGCTTATTTTATTCAAAGTTCAATAATGAATTTGATATAACTATTATGGTTTTTTACATATATCTATCCCTACCTATAAATTAAATACTATTATGAACACAAACATAAGCATATACAAAAGCCAATAATTTAAAGGTAAGAAATCAGATGAAATAACCGAAACCGGACAGGAACTCGACCGGAAGTAGGCAGAAAGCGATTAGAAATTGAGTCGTTCTTATTTCTATTGACTCGAACCATTTTCTTTCGGTTTGTTGACTATATAGAGATTAAAAGATGCGTAATCTTCTGTAATTGCAATTCAAACTGCTATTAAGTTTTTTTTACGAATAAGACGTGTATAAGATTTACATTTCTATTGTCAGGTATGATCGGATTTACGATCTAAATCGTTTCAAATATTTTTATCGCAGAATAATTTTCCGGAAATTGACCGAATATCGACCGGAAGTGAATTAACTGAGAAATCCAACCAGAAGTAACAAGAAATCGATCGGAAGTCACTGTAAATCAACCGGAATTGGTCGAAAGTCAACGAAAATCACCCGGAAATCGACCGGAAGTAACTGAAAACCATCCAGAAGTCAGAAGAAATCGACCGGAAGCCACTGTAAATACGCCAGAAATCGACCGGAATTGGTCGGAAATCGACCGGAATTGATCGGAAATACACCGGAAGTGGTCGGAAATCGACCGGAATTGATCGGAAATAGACCGGAAGTGGTCGGAAATCGACCAAAAGTGACCTGGAAATCGCCCGGAAGTGACCGGCACTCACCCGAAAATTACTGAAAATAGACCGAAAGTGCTCAGCATTCGACCGGAAGTCATCAAAAGTGTCTGAAAACCAACCGGAAGTCACAAGAAATCGACTTGAAGTCACTGTAAATCTATATATTATTTTTGTGGTGTTAAAAACCAAAATATTAAGAGAAGATAAGATGAAAAGGGAAGTTAAAAAAGAATTACATTTGAAGAATGTAATTTTTGAACAAAAATAATATTAAATTAGTCCCAGTAAATCAACCAAAAATTGACCGGCATGGCAGTGACCTGAAATCGACGACACACGAAATTGACTAAAAATGCACCTAAAGTGCTTGGAATTCGACCGGAAGTGAACGGAAATCGACCGGAAGTCAATGCAAATCAACCGGAAATTGACTGAAAACCAAACGGAAGTAAAGTGATTATTTTGAAAAGAAAGGTGTAAATGTCACATCCGCAGCAAACGGATAGAATACAGTGAAACATGTCGGGATTGAGTATGAGACCATTCACTTCAGCCCCCTGACTCTAGATCAAAGAGTCTGGAATGCAACGGCATACACCGTATGGGAGTTCGAGTGGACATCAGCGATTGATTTACAATACGTAAACGACATTTAAATTTAGTTCCAACTAGAGAATGTATAGATGTCACACAATTTTTCGCAAAAACGTTTAAACGTTTTGAGCAGTGCCGACGTTGTACTGTGGCCGTCACAAAAACCTGATTGATATTGTTCAAAAAGTCAATTTGAATTAAGATATTTGACCATTTGATGCTTGTCTATTTTCTCAAAAGCCTTCGATAATCCGGGCAAAATACTGCTTGATCTTTTTTTTTATGTATAGGATATTATCTTGGCCAACTTCTATCTTTGATTGTTAGGTGGAGGACGTTAAAACGAAATTAAATATATGTGGGATGATGTGCAAAAGAGCAGTTAGAATGAGTTTTATAAAAGAAATGTGAATCAGCAGGGCCGTCGCTAGAGACTTAGGTCCGATTCCATCCAGATTTTTTACTATTACTCATCGAGTTCACTACTGAAACTCATAGGATTGTTGATATTACGTTGGCTTGTGGACATCCTTTTCTTGCAGAAATGGAAATTATGCACCATCCTATTTCAGTCGTTTTACTTCCATACTATACGTAGTATATGGAAGTATTGGTACGGTAGTACTTCCACGATACACGCCGCAATGGATCTTAATGAAATTTTTAGATAATGTGTAGTCTCATGAGAGGAAGAACCCTATTGTTTTTGAGCGCGATCCGACAAAATGTTAGAGTGGAAAAAAACGACTTTTGTTAGAAGATTTTTTTCCTAATTATTGGATTCGATTCTGGTTTTCACAGAAAAATAATGCGAATTAATTAAAAACATTTGTATTTGCCGATTGGACTCAAAATATCAGATAAGTTAAATAGGCTAAAAAATACTCTGCAAAATTTCAGAACAATATAAAATGTCAATACGACCGGGTAAAAACAGAGGTGGGCTCCATTAGTAAGGAAGTACCGCACCCAATAGGCTGCCTTGCCAGGTAGCAATTCGTCAATCAGTTTTTATTTAACATCCTCTAGTAGTTGTCGGAATAACACGCAGTTGTCCAATTTGTCTAGCCTTTTCGTGAGCCTGGTCATAGCAAACATTACATTCGAAAGCATCCGTAACATTGCATGCGGACCAGTTGGGTTATTGGTATTTGAATCAGTCGCGGTTGTAATTGGTTCTTTACCCATTTCGTTTGCTTTACTTGCTTGTGCATATGAAACCTAATTTCGGAAGTGGTTACCAATAGATCCCATCGATTGGGTCTTTTGTTTACTATCTGGTTTATCCGTATTATTTATTTATTTATTTTTAAGTTCTTTTGCCACTAGGCGTTAGTTTGCAGGATGTGCGTCTGCACAATTATAACACTTAGCTGCTGTAATTCTTGGCTTATCACATTAAAGAGATAGAGTGATTGCAAGCGCATTTAACGCATCTGGGTTCACGTTGACATTACTTTTGAGTGTGACTGTATGGCTGACATCGTTTGAATTGCAGGATTATCTTGTTGCTTTTTATAGCCTTAAATCTCTAACCGACTCGACGGCTCAGTGGTAAGACACTGGCTTATGGTGCGGTAGGTCGATAGTTCGATTCCAGCACTGATCAAAGGCACAGACTTACTCAATACCGAGGGCTTCGGATAACTGTAGGTTCAATAAGTTGATTTGCTATGGGCCTGCTGTGACCTATGATTGGGCCAACCCGCCAACTTTGACCAACCAACCAATAGCCTTAATTTCGTAAATCCTTTTTATACTATCCGTATTTTCAAAAGTAAGCATGAACAATGAGAGGTATCCTTGCTCAATTTTCTCTTTCTCTGAGTTTGCTAGCAACATCTAAAACCTTGAGCCTCTATCTTTCAGTTCATTTTTTAACATCTTCTGGGTTGCCTGAGTGACGCAAGTTTCTAACCTTTACTTTTATCACTCGTGTCTGTTTATTCTCATATGAGTGACTTTCATGTTTAGTGTTGTTTAGGTATTTGGTAATATTTCTATAATCCGTTTCATTATCTACGTTCATTTTCAGGCAATATTGAGAACCGATGGTTTCTAATTTGCAATTGTACTTTTTCTTTGAAACTATTAATGTCAGGTAATGTCGGAAAGACAGTAGAATATTTCACATTCTTGAGGTTCTGGGAATAAAAGAAATACGGACTTAAACGTTTAACGATTATCGGTATCCTTCACCTAGCCGTTTCTGTCTCTGGATAGACTTTATGTACTGCCGACCGCCACGGTACGCACACAGACCAGAAAGCCGTCCATTTTTGTCTCATTAATCTGCTTGTGACCGTTGTTTTCTGAATAAATCTTGCATTATAATTATATATTTGTTGTTTTTAGAAAGAATAACGAAGAGGTTCTTGCTGTAATGACTGCAATTACTCATTTTCGGTAATAAATAAAATAATAAAATACCTCTCAACAAACATTTAATTTGCAAATGTTAATCCAAATGGAATACAAATAGTTTTCTGTTGGTTTACCAGGACATTGGCCAATTGGTTCTTCGACACATACCGAAAATCAATGTTCGATACATCAACAGGGAAATATTTCCATTTAGTCGGTTGACTGACAAAGTTGAACATATTTTGTCCAATAAATTTTGCAGCCGAAAATGATTCTTTTAGCCTAACAAAAAATAAATTAAACAAAATAATAAGAGTCGAATATTAAAAATTGTAAACACACATACCATGTGTTGTATTTAAGATGATCATTGTTACTAGACGAATCGGTCCACATAATTGCAAAATTAATTGGACTCAGGTCGGTGCCATACATGCGATTTTGAATTGTAAACGGCATACTTGGACTCAAAATACCATTTGAATTAATCCAAATATTAAGCGATGACAATTTATTTGCCATTTCGTATGCAAGCGAAATATTTTCCGTCCACAATGATGTGCACTCAACAGCCTTTTCTGCATTCACCAATGACACTACTTCTTTGGCCGTTCGAAAAAAATTCACAAACACCAAATGCTCACAATCAATTTGTTTGCGAGTTAATCCGCATACTATGGCTGGTGATCGTTTGTTTGGCATTTGAATAACCGTTGCGCCAAGTGATCGACTTTTTTCGACATTCAAAATGATATCATCTTGAAAGCTTTCAAAATAACTGTCCGGCGTCAATATGGCTGATTGAATTTCTTCGAAAAATTTATCTTTTAAACTTTCCTGTATCCAACAAGATCGAATACGCCATGGAGCTGTATTGTCTTGCCATGCATTTCCCAGTTCGGCAAATGCTGATTTAACGTCAGATGAATCAAATATTATCTGTGTGCCATAAACAGTTGACGTTTCGATGGCACAACATTCCTCAATGGAAACGTTTCTATACAATCTGCTGACAAATTTTTCCAGTACAGACATTCGCACCGAATCGTAATAGAGATTAATAACGGTTTTTTTACATAGCATTTCAAGAAAAATGCACACAATGACTTCGAACAAAGACATCTCTTTCTGGGCATTAATTACAATTTCACCCGAGACTTCTTTGAACCAGTTTTTGTACGGTGCGTCTACACGATCTTCGGCATAGTAGTGAATGAACGACACGGCCAAATTCAATTGGTTTTTGGTAGCGGCAATTGGTTGATTGTTCAGTTGGCGTTCAGCATCACAAAATTCTTCGACAAAATCTTTCACCACATTAGCAAATTCCATTGTTTCTAATATTTGATCGTCAGATTTGATTTGTATCCGGTAGTTTCTGACTGACTACAAATTGGATATTTATGTACTTTTGATTTTGTGTTATTTTAGTTTTCGCTTATTTACCTCAACGGTTGTGGAAGTGGAGTTAGTGTTATTCATTTTGTCTTCTTTCAAATCGAATTCTAGATTTTCTTTTAAAATCATATTGCGAGCCGAGAGGTTGTTTCTAAAAATTGAAGACACACTTTGATTATATTTATCTGAATCTTTGTTCAGAACAATTTAGATTTATTTATTCCCGAAAACACTAAACCGAAGCCGAACGATGATAAAAACAAGAGATTATTTACTGATTAAAGTTGACACTTGACCTGCTCAAAATTGAGCATAAATTACGGACTCATAAAAGAACATTTTTCATTTATGGACTTTTCTTGTCCCTGCAAACTAGTTCTAAGTTATTTTTAAAAATGGCATCGATTTAAACAATTAAATACAATGAAAAATTTGATTCGATGTCTTTAATCAGCTTATATATATATATATATTGGTTGAAACTGTAGTTTACCGGCGCAGTCGCTAGGGAGCGGGAGAGTGAGGGGGTCGAAAGAGGGGTCGACCCCAACAAACTTTTGTTCACCTCCCCCGCCCTCCAGGGGCTCTCAAAGTTTGTATGGAAATTTTTCAAAAACGCTTAAAATGAATACTTTTTAAATCGAAACCGATAGAGTTTTTTCGCGACCGAAATGGCTCGCATTGCCATAGCGTTGTCTGTGCAGTTTGCGGTTTTTGACATTAGAAAGGTTCCTAACAAACTGAAATCACACAGGTAGTTCACACAAATTCAGTTTGTTATGAACCTTCGTTGTGTCAAAATACCCTGCAGAACCAGCGTGCCGGCTGATATGACGTAGGTTGAAAAAAGTCTATAGCGAAGATCACCTCGACAAACTTTTGTTTTAGCGAAATTGGCGGTAACCCCTCCTCTCTTCTCCTGGAGCCCCCAAACGTTGTATGAGGATTTTTGTAGAATCGCTCAAAATTAGTACTTTTAATGTGAAAATGGAAGGGAAAGATCACCATGACAAACTTTTGTTCCAGCGAAATTGGCGTTAACCCATCCCCCGTCTACTAGGAGACCATAAAGTAGCCTATGCAACTTTTTTAAAAGGATGAACAAAGTTCTTTGATATAATGTTCATATGCAAAAATTCC
Source organism: Macrocera vittata (assembly GCA_024741295.1). NCBI lineage: Eukaryota > Metazoa > Arthropoda > Insecta > Diptera > Keroplatidae > Macrocera > Macrocera vittata. The sequence goes on from JANTEX010056440.1 coordinate 6,750, forward strand.
GCCAAAGCGAAAACATCTAATTAAATTTGTTTCTCATTCATTGTATTCTTTTGTGTGACAATTTAATGTCCTCTGGTAGGCAGGGGAGGGGTTAACGCCCATTTCACTGGAACAAATGTTTGTTACGGTGATCTACCCTATCGATTCTGACATTAAAAGTACTAATTTCGAGCAATTTTACAAAAATCTCCATACAAAGTTTGGGGGCTCCTGGAGAAGGAAGGAGGGGTCACCGCTAATTTCGCCAAAACAAAAGTTTGTCAAGGTGATTTCCGCTATCGGTTTCAATTCAAAAGGTATTCATTTTTAGCGTTTTTAAAAAATTCCCATACAAACTTTGTGAGCCCCTGGAGGGCGCTAGAACAAAATTTTGTTGGGGTCGACCCCTCTATCGATTCCCATTACTTTCCCGCCCTCTAGCGACTGCGCCGGTAAACTACAGTTTAGCCCAAACTTCTTTGTGCAACGAAATTTGTTTATATTTTTGCTCCTCCGAACCAAAAACACTTTTGCATTTTAAAATACAACACTCCATCAATAATTTATATTGAAAAGTTGTTAAAAACACGCGAAATAGAACCGTTCAAAAATCGTGTAAATTTCGCGAGATAAAATTTCTGATAACATAAACAAAAGTGACTGCCAAACTCAATATAAAGGGAAAACCCATACAATTTGTGGCCGTTTATTTTATATACGTATACGCATAATACCTATCTATTGGTATATATAGTCAAAGGTCTTGTTCATGATAACTAAGTAACCTCTATATATAGATAGTAAAAGTCAAGAATTTTCCTGGCCCCTTTTTCCTACCAAATCTCGTATCGATAAAATGCATATGACAGCCACGCTTTCTGATTTACTCAGATCAAAACAAAATATAGCAACACCCAAAAACTACTAATTTAATGATCGCCATCGCGAATTACGTATGAATATAAATCAAAATATAAATGAATTGTCATTCAAAGTTTTTAATTATAGAAGTAATATCCATTGAAAAAGGCCATTTCAGAATAATCATTTGACACCGCCGGTTTATGATTCCGCGACCTTCCAATATCGCGTCGGGTGCTCTACCGCTAAGCTACAGTGCCGGTAGCGGTAGAGCATTCAATGCGAAATTAGAAGGTCACGGGATCATTAACCGTTTTTCAATAACTAAATATCCGGTTAAAAAACGTTTTTTTTTTTTGGTTGGAAGTTTTGTAAAATTAACAAATGTATTACTATACGTCAGACCGTTGAGCCGTGTACACGTCACATCGGAAAGTGTGATGGCGGTTTTAATAACCGTAAAAAAAAATTACCTAACTATTTGAAATTCACCAAAAATAAATGTAAATCAAAGGACGAACAATTTTATTTTAATAAATTATTAATTGTGAATATGTACATATATTTTTAATCAAGTTATGTATAAAGTAATATAAGCTGCGATGGTCTTGCGTTCGATTCTCACATCAAGCGGTTTGATATGGCTTGAGCTTGGGTGTTAGATGTTAAATGGAACGATGATTTAATGGAAGATGTGCACTGACGGCCAAAGTGCCAAGCTGTACGGAAAAATTGGGTGTTGTCCTTTCCGTTTTTTTTTTGACATTCTTTATCGCTTTAGAGAAAGAAAACTAACAATTAGTCACTTGCTCTTCGTGCTCAGCTCAATACATAAAAAAATTGTATAAAATTCATCAAAAAATGTCCATAGCCGTTTGAAAGCTATCACGGTAAATCAGTATGTCGATGATTTAATGGCAGCTTTGATATTGATATTGGCCCCAAGAAGCACAATGAGTTGTATAGTAGTGCTAGCAACTTTTCGAGTTCTGGTATAAGCTGTATCAACCACTATACAACTTATTTTGCTACTTTGGGGGCTATCAAATTAGTAAACGGTGTTCAATGTATTCCTTCTAATGGTGGTTTTGAAATTAGAAGTTGATTGTTGAAACTTAAAACCCATCTGCTCAAATCACACATTAGATCAAATCATCGAAGAGTTTCAACATTAATCTGAAGCTTCATCGGAAAAGGAACGTGGCGGTGGACAAAGTCAGACAATTTTACGTATTCTTATACACATATCCATTATTCTTCGAAGTACTACCGACCAAGCGAGGAGTTTTAAAATTACTCATTTCAGTTTTAGATCACTTGGAATAAATCGTCTTTTAAAATAGTACTACAATATATTTGGCGAACCTCAACTGGATGGGATGAATTAATTTCGGAAATTGTTGAAATGGATATACCTAAATCTTGCCCGATGAAACTCACTTACAAAGATCGTATGGCACAATTCTTCGCGGATATAATTCTTAGCAGATTTAAGAACAATAAGATCACAAGGCCATCAGACGCAAAGTATTTAAAAAAAACTATCTAAAAAGTAAGCAAAGTAATTGAATAAAATTAACAAAAATCAACAAAAAGTTAGAAATTAGACGTTGCTTAAACTATTTTATTGTATCGAACTAAAGATATCACAATATCAACCAATAAATTCAAAAAAACAACGATTGTTTTATTTTAAAAAATGGATGAAATGTCAGCAGTAGTTGTCGCAGCAGCTGGTATTTTGAGTATTTACTGGCTAGCAATAGTGACGACGACACCGCCGCCCGCAACAGAAACCGAAGCAATGGGTCCAAGAATCGTGGCTCGATCGTGCCACTTTGTGGCGACCGGAAATAGTTTCTATTCGTTGACATACGAGTATATATTTAGAATTCTGCAATGCACGATTTCTACGGAAATACCTGAAGGCTGAAGTGTTGGATGGCATTTAAGCCAAATTAGCTCCCACTTAATTAAGACTTATGAGGTTGCACAATATATTCTCATGATGCGAATTGCTTTTTAACGTATTATATAGGTACCATCGACAGTTGATGGTTGGCAAAAGATCGCAACAAATTTCGAAGAAACGTGGCATTGCAGCGCGTATTAAATTACCGGCTCTCCCGTCAACGACGATACATAGAAAATGTAAATGGGTCGGACAAGTTTCGTGTCCTTCGTTCGCCAATCCATTTGGATGCAGCTAAGACACGAAAATAAAACTTGCGTGTTGCGCACTGCACTATTTTTTAATTTTAACAAAAATTTAGTTTAGACCATGTACATGTGGTACAACTAGTACAAGTAGTAGCACTGCTAAATAACTTTGAAAGTAACGTTGGAATGGATGCCATCCGCAATGAATATGCGTATACATAGGCGGAGCCAGGGGGCGGATGGGTGGATCTCCCCTATACGTAAAGAGCAGTTTATAAAAATAGAACCAACTATTCTGAATCGAATATTCTGGAGGGAGTTGTAAAACTGTATATTTT
>JANTEX010056551.1:0-10085 GCA_024741295.1 Macrocera vittata
AACGATGCAATAAGATTGTAATTGGTTAATGGACCTATCCATAAAACGTCGTATAGTCGTACTTTGAGACCATTTTTTTGGGTCATCGTACAAACTGAATCCGTGTCAGCGTTTTTGTTTGTTTTGCCACTTTTGTGGCATTTGGACGTTTCGTTTTGTCGCACAGACTTGATGGTAAAGTTTCAAGGCGAAAAGCGTGCTGTACCTGACGAGTTAAAGCTTTACCACCAAATGACGAAACAAGTTAAAACGATGCAATAATACTACTAAAGAATGGTTTAGTTGTATGATATAAAGACGGATCGAGAATGGAGACGGGCTCGGGAGCAAAGGTATGCAGTTACATAACTGGAACTGACTAATGTTCGAACATCGTTTTTCGGTTGTCCGACAAAAAAAATGCAGATCCAGCGTTACATATCCGGACTGTTGACAAAATGTTAAGCTTGTCGCCATAACCTGAGCGAATGCCACAAAGGACGATAGCGCCAAATTGTCAGCGATAACAATAATGATCGATGACTTCGCGATCGTATTTTTATCTAATTATTTTATTTAAAAATAAATGAGAAAACAGACGATGTTCATCCTCTTTAACAACGGTAATTCAATATAGATCAAATTTTCGAGACTTTATCTTAATAAAATAAGAAGCACACACAATTCAATAATATGATTGTTTCATTGTTATTTAGAAATAAAACCGATGCTTTGGTGTTCAGTTAGAAAATATAAGCACAAGTATTGAGCTAGTGCTTTGAATCCACTAAACAATTTAAGTGACGCCTAACTTTTTTATTGCGTGAATGGATTTTGAAGGAAATCCTGTATTCAAGATGTATATCTTAGAATCTTATCAAAACTATACATTTTCAAACAACAAATGCAGTAAAAATACAGAAATTTAAACTTGAATCTGCAATACTATACTTGAGCTCAATGCAATGTTTGCTTAAAATCTTCTTGAAAGTGTAAATAATTCTGATAAAATTCGATTTTTCCCAGCCACCAAATATATCCCTATCTACTACTATTCTAGTTTAATCTATAAAAAAAAATTATAAAACAGTGTACATACGCTTTGATAATTGTTCTAAGTGCTGCCTTTCGTTCACGATCAACGAACCAGTCGATTAGATGGGCAGCCATTAACGGCGAAGTCTTATACAAACTAAAGAACTTTGAATAATTACCAAGAGCCCATGCCGATCGCAAATCAAGTGCATGCCTTATCGTAATATCGTTGCGATCATCAAATGTCAAAGCTTTTAAAATCGTTGTTAAATCTGTTGCAGAAACAAAAATATTGTACGTTTGTTAATAATCAATTTTTAACTATATAGTCTAGGTACGGCACAATTTACCTGACGTATTTTTTGTAAATATATAATAGAGTATACGATAGGCAGTAAATTCCAATTTGTTTTCACCGCCAACATCAGCATACAACATTTTCAATTGAGTTTGGCATTGATTGAATTCCTCGTGATCTCCTTTTTCCATTGCAATGCGAGCATGTGTTTCGTATACGTCCACTGTAAACTCATTTCGAACGCCTTGCACCTGAATACGATCGCAAAACGAAATATACATAAAAAAAAGTGAATTTGTCAGCTCTCTCACACAATCATACCGTTAAATCTTGTCGAATCGATTTCAATTGATCGCAGGCATAAAAATAGTCTTGCTTTTCAATCCATTTCTTTTTCACATTGGTCAGGGCCAATTGTAACACATGTACGGGTCGTACATCAGACGGTGACGGTGCACGAGTCAAACGTAAAAATGATTTCTCTAGCACTCTGCATGTGCCAACAATATGAAAATCGATTAAATCGAAATTGCCATCAGCATCATCAACAATCGGTTGATTATGTGTCGGCAATTGAAATTTCTTTCGTTTTCCTAATGCGACTGGCATCGATGCAATGCTTGATATTTGTTTTTTTGTCGTTGACGTACTACTACTATTATTGAATCGGGCTGCCCGTTGTTGCAGACGTTCACTGTCCCCGTCAACGGCACCGCCAACAATCGAATGTTCATTGTAAAACGGTGCCTTTTTTTGGTTTGCGATTTTCTTTTTCTTCTTCTTGCTCAGCACATTCATGTTGTTTGGCCCGATACGATCGGCAACCTTTGACGCTTTAGCCGATTTGAAACTTTTATAATTCTCATCGCTACTCGTCGACCTGGATGTACGTGTCGACGTTTTACTGCGACGCGGGCTACTTGAATGGCTTCGTGATCGGCTGTTACGCTGTTTGCGTACTATCGGCGATCGTGATCGCGATCGACTATCTTCGGATCGTCGCGTACTTGCTGTTCCGCCAGCCGCTCGTCCACCTAATCGTGCGCCTAAACTCTGTGAAATGCCCTTCTTGAATGCATTTTGCTTTTGAAATTGTGCCAAAACACCAATGGCAGACGGCGGTTTCGGTACCAGCACATTTCGTTCACTGTGCACACTCGGTATCGGTTCGGCGTCCCAATCTTTTGTCCATAGTTCACCACGATTTGCGGCCGCCGTTATACGACCTTTTAGGCAAATATCAATTTGATCTTTATCGAAATCAGTTTTGCACTTGGCATAGCATCGTGAAACATAATTGTTTAATGTTTCTGGCCATGCGTCAGTGGGATTGTTGAAGGGATCGGGTTTTTTCGGTTTGTCTAGAAATGTTGGAGGAATTGGAGGTGGAGGTTTCGTTAGATCAGGTGTAAGTGGTGTTATTAACAATGGCGGTGGAACGCTCATGTCCGGTAACGGCGAAGATCCAACAGAATTGTTAAAATTTTGTTGCTGTTGCTGCAGTTGTTGTTGTTGCTGCTGATGTTGTTTGTTTTTGTTTCGCTTTCGTTTCTTTTTGTTGCCGCCGCCACCACCGTTATTTTGAAAATGTTGCAGTTGATGCTGCTGCTGTTGCTGCTGCTGTAGTTGTTGTTGTTGTTGTTGTTGTTGTTGAGCATTATTATTGATATTTTGTTGAATCTGTTGAGGACTACCACCAACCGGTGAATTCAAAGGATTAACAGATTGTAATCGCTTCGGATTCAAGTTGAAACGTATTCCTCCGAAGAAATTCGGTGATTTGTTCGTTGAATTGTTATTATTTTGATTGCTAAAATATGGCGGACGAGACATAAGACTACCAGGCGACGATATATTTGTTGGCGGAGGACCCGGCGGTAGTGGTGGCAATTCCTTTTCAGAATTGCCGCCCATATCGCTAAAACCCGGCGGTGTGTTTGGCGGTGGAGGTTGACTTGTCGTTGAAGACGATGGCGAAGAAAACTGCATACCATTTTTGTAATATGGATACGAATGCTGAAACTGATTTTGATACGGGGACATTCCGAATATGGAATTCGTTGATGAGTTGCCATAGTTGAACATCCATTGATTTGTATTCGTATTCGAGTCATTCATGTTCGTATTGTTTCCATCATTTTGAACGGGCGACGAAATCGCCATTGCTGTCGCCGTATTGTCTCCCATACGTTTCGTATTTCTTTAATTAATTTTACCAGTTTTACCCACTTACCTTCCAAAACTAGAATGTGAAAAAGAAATTCAAGAAAAATTATAAGAAACGGGGCTCCAGTACGTACAATACGAAATATGAATTTTTCTATTTTTAAAGGTAGGCAAGATGGCGTCGATTTACACAGAATAGAAAATTTGAGGAATTTTTTGTGGAAAATAATTCAAGAAAACTCACCATAAATTATTAATGACGTTCTAAATTATTTGTTGTTACTTATAAAAGCACTTTGAACAGTAAATGAACACATTTAAATAAGTTATTTGTGAATTGTCTGTAAATTTTAGATCAATTTTAATAAATTGCAAAAAAAATACTTCGACTCTACTAAAAATTCGCACAACTTTTGTAACTTTTTTTCTAAAAAGAAAATGGTGATGTGTGACAAACACCATCTGCGCGTGGCAACTTATGTATGTAGTGTGGTGCCGTCTACTGTCGGAAATTATAATCAATCTAAAATCCATGCCGTTTTAAAATCATTTCTAAGTAACATGGATCTAATATGAGTACCAAATGGCTAAAAACTTTTTCGAGTTTTTGGTTTCTTTCTTGCTTTTAAAATAACATTATGATCGTTTATTCATATTCTTGATGGCATTGTAGTAATTTCGGCACCATTTTGGTTTATGGAAAAACCGTTGAGTGAGGAATATAGAAAAGAGAACCATTCAAAAATTAAGAGCGACTATAACTTTAAGCGGATACTAAGGGCACTATCTCCCAAACGATAGTTTAATCAGACTCTTTTTAACTACACACTTTAATATACACAATATGTCAACAAAAATCACCAATAAAGTGTAAAATAAAAATTAACAAAATAGCTGATTTAGCAAGCAGAAAACACACCGCATAGAGCACATACAAATAAAGCGAGTTAATGAATTTTTTGTCAATTTTTCATTTATAAATGTTATACAATACAGTTGCAGAATACACTATCTATTTATAAAACGATATTAGGTTAAATGCACTCACTATTCATAATTCATACAAGTGTGTACTTGCTTGGCTTAGTTTTTTTTTTAGTTTATGGCTTTCGCTTTGCGCTCTTTGATAATTTCGACAAAATATTGAATGAGGTAACTCAAAGACATACGTACATTTTTTTCAGTTACGTGTGTTCATATTTTGACGATTATTGTTATGGAAGAATGAAAGAGATTACAATATATCTCTATCTAAAAATTGTAAAAAAAGTTTTAGCTCCTTCACTCAACGCCCAAACTAATCGATGCACGGTAGGGTTCTATCTTAGGTCGCCTCTGGTGGTGAGTGCCTTCACCAAAAGTTCTCATTTTGTTTCAAGTCTTTTTTTATTTTGCGCGCTCTCTAAATAGACGATCATCCCTACACTGTGCATGCAATTGTGTATGCCATGAGATATGTGTGTCAAATCAAACCGCTACCTTTTTTCATGATTTTTTTTTTACTTTTCATTACACACATCTTTTGTGCGGTTCGTGGTGTCGCAATAAAAACCGATTCTATTTAATTTAATTAAATCTGAGCACACAGCGTGTATGTCTTTATTGATTGTGAAATTATTTCCAGTAGCTAGACGAATTATTCAATTAAACTTAAATAAATTATCCCAATCATATTGCTGTGTTTTGCGTCAATCTTTTCACACCACTTCCCAAGCCTTATTGTCCAATAATATGGTGTTACCCGTATATCCCGTTGCTCGTCGAGATGAAACTGTCTCAGAAGAATTTCACGGCATAAAGGTGAGCCGAACAAATTTATACGTGTACGAAATGAATTTGCATATTTTTTTTCTACACAGGTCTCCGATCCGTATCGTTGGCTAGAGGATCCCGATTCAACTGAGACACAGGAATTTGTTGCGTCCAACAATAATATTACGCAACCGTTTCTCGACAATCCCGAATGGAAACAAATCAATGAAAAACTAACAAACCTCTGGAACTATCCGAAATATACAACGCCGGCAAGACATGGCGATTACTATTTCTTTTACATGAACACTGGATTACAGAATCAAAAGTATACACACTCAATTCTAAACTGCACATTGACCGGTCCTACATAACGAATGTGCTTTTCTCTTTTGCCCCTTTCAGTGTTCTGTACAAACAAGAAACGCTCACAACGGAACCGACTGTGTTTATCGATCCGAATCTATTGTCCACCGACGGGACAATAGCGCTGACAATTTCGGCATTTTCCGATGACGGAGCCTACTTCGCATATGGACTCAGCGAAAGCGGTTCTGATTGGATTAAAATCAAAATACGTGACGTTAAAAAGGGTGAAGATTTCGCAGATTGTTTGGAGAAGGTCAAATATTCGGACATCGCTTGGACTAAGGACAACAAGGGATTATTTTATTGTGTAAGTTAAGGCTATAAGGCATCGATCTTCTTTTCTTACACTCGATTATATAGCGCTATCCGGAACAAGATGGTAAAACTGATGGGTCAGAGACGCAGATGAGTGAACATCAGAAACTGTACTATCATCGTGTCGGTGAAGGCCAAGATAAAGATATTTTAGTTGCGGAATTTCCAGAGAATCCCGAATGGAGAATGTATGTTAAGGGTTCAACATTTATTTCGTACAGTGTGATGGGAAAATACTCTTTTTTTTTGTCTGTAGCGGTGCAGAAGTGTCCGATTGTGGTCGATATCTGATCATGGTTATCGTTAAGGATTGCCGGGACAATTTACTATTCTTTGCCGACTTGAAAGAAAATGGAGAAATCAAAGAAAAATTGAAAATCAAACAGATTATCTACAAATTTGAAAGCGATTACGAAGTAAGTTTTGCAATCTTTTTGGATTTTTGTTTGTTTTTGCTAATTATTTCGCCGTCTATTTCAGTATATAACAAATACCAAATCTGTAGCGGTTTTTCGAACGAATAAAGGAGCACCAAATTATCGTCTTGTATGCATCGATTTTGATAAACCGGAGGAAGAAAATTGGAAAACATTAATTGAAGTAAGTTTGCTGGTTTCTCTATGGTCGTTATGCGGTTACGATTAAGTGTTTTAACTTTTTTTTTATATAGGAAAATCCAAAAGATGTTCTAGACTGGGCAACATGCGTTAATGCAGACAAACTTGTAATTGGATACATACACGACGTCAAGGTAAGTCAAATCTGTATTATGATTTTGGGGCTGGCGTTATTGACGAGAAGCTACATTCGATCCGACCCCGAATGGTTTTAGTCTCAAAACATCTGATCATGCAATCAGGACATTTGAACTGACAAATGCTAGGCGGACAACGCATTTGTCACGTGATCTGGAATGAGTCTTGGTTGGTTAAAGTGACGGGACTATTAGCGTTCAATGAAACTTCCGCTCGCTTCACAAAGAGATAGCAAAAAATTTCTTTTCTTGCCAGTTCACCTGCTCGCTCGTTTTCTCTTTGTTGCTGTATCCTGGGACCCATACAATGGTACTCTTGTACCTGTTACAGTGCATCCAGTTCACAAAGAATTAGTCTCACTAGTTTAGAGTACATAGTTGGCGAGTTATTTGCTATACGTCTTATGGTAACTAGTATTTCCAAATAAATAAAATACCAATACGATTATTTTAAAATGCTTATTCAACAGTTTAATTAATCAGTTTAAACGTGCTTTTCAAAAGTCTTCTCCTAATTAACTTCTGTTGGGTCGCACACATTGTTTTTTTTTTTAGCTGACACATCACTCGCTGTTGCCGTCTCTTTATAAGTTTGTGTTAATTCAGTAGCTTTATGTTGTGGTTGTAACGCGGTTACGTCCTGCTGTGTGGGATTCTTTTGGCAGTTGAAAAGGTGCCAATTATCGTGCGGTGAACTGCTACATCTTATGCAGATGTAGTCAACGGTATCATATATCCTACTCATGTAGTCATTCAACATTTTTACTGTAATTCGATCTTAGTTGGGCCAGCGTGCATCTTGTTTCTCTCGGAAGCCGGGATTCTTCATCTGCTATCCGTGGAGGGAGCTATCCCAATGCCTTGTGTGGTCTCTCTGGAATTCACTGTACACGCTACACTTCGTTGTTTTAATATAATCCGATTTATTAATAGCCCTTTTATGTACAACTGGTTTCTTTACAAACACGAGCATTGCACGTCGATACAGGACCGGTATTTCAACTCTGTGTGTGTCTAAATCATTGACGTATGTTGTTTCAGCCGGCACGGCTTGAGTCGATGCCGCCACATTTATCCTTTTTTTCGAAAGGCTTCCTTTGTGCGCCATCGGCAATGGTTTCTCTGAATTCCACTGGCATTCTACGGTTGCGGATTTTAAACGGTCGGTCGAAAACCACGGGACGAAACGCTGGCACTTCATTTGTCATAGAGTCGGTTTCCTCTGTAGCGATCTTAGCCGTCTCAAGTCCATATCGGATGGCGTTAGTTGTTGGTAAAGGTCTTTCGAGGATCCCGGAAGGTAACCGTCTTTATAGTCGAGGGTTTGTTGAACTTTTTGGTGTAATGACGTAACATCCTCAAGTGGCCTATCGTTTAATTTTCCAATTCTTTTAACATGAACCGTGTTTCGTTCGTATATCTTGCCGGTGTTGGTGCTACGTACGGTGACTTTGGAAACGTTCTGTTTTGAACAAACTGTCGACCTTTTCTTTTTTATCAGCTTTTTCAGTAGCACAATGTCTTCCGCGATATTTATGATTATTGCGCACCTCGTTATCTGTACTCTCGGTTTTTTCCTTCTTGTTTTAAACTTCCATCGCGGTCGCTTCGAACTGCAAAATGATAGCGCCCAATGCTATCGGGGACGCATCAGCAATAACTCTGGTTCTTCTCTTTGGGTCGAAGTATCCTAGCGTTGCAGGGTTTACCAAACATTTCTTTGCCTTGCAGAATGCTCCTTTGTTCACTTTCGTCCACAAATACTCAACCTTTTCTTTGGTTAACTGTCTGAGAATGTCGGTTGGCGTCGCTAAATTTGGAATGAACCAATATAGTTAGCTAAGCCAAGGAAACTTTTCAGCTCTTCCTTTGTACTCGGTGATCGAAATGTTTCGAGTGTTCGTATTTCCCCGGGCGCCGGTTTTCACACCAGCATGCAACAACGAATGGCCCAATAAGATTACTTCTCTCACTTTAAATTTGGCTGCATTAAGCTGGATATCGCGGTCCTTTAGGGATTTTAGCACCGCTTGCAGATTGTTGTGTTAGTCTTTCTTCGTTGAGCCGAAAATAAGCAGGTCTTCTATATAATTTGTAACCTTTCGACATTTCACCAATATTTGCTTCAGCAACTTTTGAAAATTTTAAAAACATTTCCATCGTTACGGACGATGTGGCTTCATTTACGCGGCGCATGTCTACTCACATCCCCATTGTCTTTGATGATTGGTACTAAGGGTTAAACCCACAGGCTAGGGTCAACGACCTTCTCGATAATGTCCGACGTTAAAAGTTCGTCAATTTTATCATTGATTTGCCGCTCTAACGCCATCGGCGTTCGACGTATTAGCTGTGCTACCGTGCGAACATTCTTGTTGATCGGTATATCCACTACGACGCCTTTTATCTTTGGAAAAAACGTTCGATCTTCCGGAAGCAGACTCGGTTGAGGCACGAAACGGTATGCCCAAGCTAAGTACCTCCAATTGCTTAGCGGTCGTCTTTCGTGATAGAGGTCGTTTATCCTTTTCGATAACATAAAAGGTGGCGACCTTTGGTCCAGTTTTTCTCGCCTCAAAGACGGTTTGTACTTTTATTGGGGTATGCGTTGCATGCGCCGTCCATTTTGCTCGCGGCCTTTTCTAGCTGATGGTGTACCTGTACTAATTTTACGACTTCGTCCAGATCCATCTCTTTCTCGAGAAGATTCTGCTGTAGTTGGTTCGGCGCACCCGTGATGATTTTGTCCTTATAGCCGTTGCTTTGCTTTCAGCTTCGGTTGCACCAAATGTGCATTTTAGCGACTACTGTCGAACTTTCGTCACGAACTTTTGGAATTCTTCCCCAATTCTGAGCCGAATGTCTGGATGGCATAAAGTGCGCATCCAGTCTTTTGATTGCTTCTTCGTATGGCTCCTTTGCGTCCGCCGCCTCATCCGTTATGGCCAGGCTGAAGAAAATCTCTTGTAGCTCGATGCCTTCAAGATGTAGCAGTTTGCTACGTTTTACATTGTTGTCCGACATAATTGTCAAATGCCCATTTTTACTTCTCCCAACTGATTCGGGCTGCAGCCGGGTCCATACTGCTGCAAAGAAATGGCCTTTACCTCTCGGACATCTCCTGTAATCAAAGAGAAAGAAAATATTATTTTCTTTTCACTTTTTTTCCGTACGATTTGAATGTCGCCAACAATCTGTGATTATATTCTTCCGTCTTTTTTTAATGAGAATTTGATCTGTTTTATTTACCGTGGATTTTAATCAATCTCGATACAACGTATCGGTATTAAATTTGATCTACTTTTATTGTTCGTATACCGCCATTACAACATTTTCCTCGTTTTACTTCCATACTATACGTAGTATATGGAAGTATTGGTTTCACTCATTTTTTTCAAAAAATGAAATTCGTCCAAA
>JANTEX010056662.1:0-15655 GCA_024741295.1 Macrocera vittata
TTTATTTTATAATGAATCTCCACGAAGAAATAAACCGGAACAAAATTAATTATATTATATACAGAAAGAACACACTACGTTGCGATACATATAACAGCAAATTCGCATGCATCAGAATCCAACAAATTAGCTTCACTAAATTGCATGATCTCCCTAATGTGCAGGCTACCCTTATCAATCAATTATTTAATAAAGGAACTAGATTACATTAAGAAAGTGGCAGACATAAATGGTTTTAATGAAAGTGAAGTTGAAAGGTTAGTGAAGAAGCACTGCAAGAATATCAAGAAACGAAACGACACTTCACTCAGACAGGACACCGACAAAACAATACAACGAGTATTGTTCAACGTCATACCGAAAATTACAAATAAGTTAAAACCAGTTTTCCGAAAGCACAAATTCGACATGTCATTTTCAAGTATGACGTTGAAGAACCTGTTAGGAAATCCGAAAGACAAAATTCCTCAAGAAAACAAATCCGGTATCTACGAAATATCCTGTGGAGACTGCGAAATATCCTGACTCCCAAGTACATTGGGCAAACAAAAAGAAATATAAAACTCGTTTTAAGGAACACGCGGCTCACATAAAATATCAGCAAATCTTCAGTAGCAGATCATGTAATAAATAGGTGTAATTTTAATATTAATATAGTTATAAACTAAAACTAGTTAAAATCGGTTAGATGCATGGGAAAGTCTTTACATTTATAAAGCTAAGAAAAATAACGTAAATGTCATGAGCACTGATATCTACTATAATGTAATATCTACTTTATTTCATTTAACACTGCAAATTAAATGTGCGTCAATATATTTTTGTAATAGACTGTAATTAAATGTCATTAATATATATTCTTTTTTAATTGTTAATAATTACGAACAAACACACACATATGCATACTCGTATCACTCATATTATTTCATTAGTTAATGTACCTGCGCAATATATTTTTTTGAGTTTAATTATCAGTAGCTTTTTCAAATATTTGCGACGAATAAACTTTATGTAGAGAGAATAATATAATTATGAATATGAGCAATACATTTATTTGTAGGATTTTTTAGTAGATAAATCACTTAACTACAGGTATAGTTAGATACAGAAAATACGTAGAAATGTTAAATAAATATTTAGACTGCAACTAATAGCATATTAACTTTCGCGATTGAAAAATTGTACCTTACCTTGATTGATATTATTTGATTTTGTTTGAATATAGAGTTTTAAATATTTTTTCATTTTGTATCCCTGTTTAGTGTCATATTAATTATGTTTCGTTATAATTGTTTTCAAATATTTGCGCTACAATTGGTAAACTCATTCATTCGTTTGACACATTCATACCAACATAACACACAAAAATCACTATGTACAATTTGTTGTTAACCTACACATAGACAAGAAAAAAGAATATTATTCCGTTTTGTAAAGTAAAAGATCCGAACGTGTTTTTATTTTCGTGGAGAAAATCTCTAATCATCCTGAACAAATTGGTCCTTCGAGCCGGATTAGCACAAAAAACGTTCGGAAATATATTACTCATCGATTGCTGATAATTTATTTCGAAGTTTTCGTCGAATTCTGAATTATCGCATAGTTTTTCTAACATCATCGGTGACACCGACGGCTATCATGGAGACAAAATATTCAACCTTCATTCGAAATTTCATCGCCAATGTAAAAAGAATCGCAAAACCAACCCGAACAAAAGGATTTTTGTTGGCCCGTGTTGATTTGCTCAAAGGCTATTGGGAAAAATTTACAAAGGCATACGATGAAATTTGCGATGACGAAAGTAACAGTGATGAAACAGAAGACATCTTTACGGCAACCGAATTATCGTATGCGGAGGCACTTGGCTTTTTATTGGATGAAATTGAGGCATTCGATATCACGAATGCAGGTAACCTAATTGCCGGCCCGTGCAGTGTCGCTCCACAAGTCGGTACATCTGCCGCTGCTGCAGCGGCAGCTTAACAAAATGTCCAAAATGTCATTATGCCGAGTTTGCAATTGCCGAAATTTGATGGAAAATATAGCGAATGGCCATCATTTAAGGATATTTTCCAATCGGCAATTGGTAATCGACATGGTATTTCTGATGTCGTACGTTTGCAACAGCTGTCTTGCCGGCGAAGCAGAGTTGTTGTTACAAAACATTGCAATTACCAGTGCGAATTATGCCGTCGCATGGCAGACACTTGAAAAACATTACGAAAATGAACGTGTGTTGGTAAATTCTTACTTGCAATATTTGACAACTTTGCCGGCAATAACCAGTGAATCATCGACTGAAATGAAAAAGCTTCTGTATTCGACCCGTCAAACAATTTCTGCGCTACAAAATTTAAATCGTCCCGTCGATCAGTGGGACGATTGGTTAGTGTTCATTACAGTCCAAAAGCTCGATAGATCGACGCGTAGAGATTGGGAAAGTTCAGTTGGCGGCAGTAATGCATTATCAACGTTTGCGGATTTGGAAAAGTGTGTTTTGGCACATATTCGCACACTCGAGGCCCTTGAATCGTTGGGATCATGTTCGATCGACGAAACCGTGGCAAAGGCCAAGTCTTATAAACCGATTTCGTCTGCATCTTCGGTCAATGTGCGAGCGCATCATGCTGCAACTCAACCGTCGTAATGCCAAGAATGTGGAAAAAAACATTACCTAGCATTTTGCTCACAATTTCGCAAAAAAACCATTGATGGAACGAAATCGAAATGTTCGCCAGTGGCAAATATGTTTCAATTGCCTCAGTGCTACACATCAAGTGAACTCATGTCAGTCGGAGTATCGTTGTCGACGGAGTCAACAAAAGCACCACACATTGCTTGACGGCGAGTTAGACATTTTGCCAAATTCGAGTGAAATGGGCAACAATTTATCGCAGCCAGTAGTAGCAAACAGTGCGGCAGTCACATTGACATCGGTCTGTGCTAACGTCGCACGAAATGTTTGCAAAGTGCATCGTGTTTTATTGGCTACTGCCATTATCAATGTCAAGGCTAACGATGGAAAATTCGTTCGTTTGCGTGCATTGATGGATCAAGGTGCTGGGGCCTCTTTCATTTCGGAATCGGCGGCTCAATTGTTACAATTGCGTCGTATGAAAGTGAACGTACAGGTCACCGGCATTTCGTCGTCAAAGCCAATCGTTGCAAGGTCAATGATTAACATTTTGTTCACATCGTGTCATGATGCGGGCAATGTATTCAATCTTCAAGTGATTGTTCTCGGTGACAAATTGACTGACATGCATCCCGATTGTGAGGTCAAACCGGAAAGTTGGGAACATTTGAACGGTCTTCAGCTGGCCGATCCTGACTATTGTCATCTGTCCAAAATTGATATAATTTTGGGCGCGGATATATATTCAACGTTGTTGCTTGAATGTATATGTAGCGGCCTTGAAGACACACCGATTGGACAAAAAACAGCACTGGCCTGGATTTTGTCTGGTAAAATGTCGTCTTCAATTTCCACGGTCAGTGCGCTGCATGCTACCATCGTTTCCAATGAGCAGTTGGATGAACAATTGAGACAATTCTGGGAAATTGAACATTTTCCTGATGCCGAGTTTCTCAGTGTGGAAGACGAGGCCTGCGAAAATCATTTTGCAACCAATCATTATCGTGATTCTAGTGGCCGTTATGTTGTTCGACTGCCAATTGTTGAGGGTGGTGCGAATGACATCGGTGAATCGCGTATTTTTGCTGTGAAACGTTTGCAGTCAATGGAGCGTAAACTCGAACATAATCCGGAACTGAAACGCCAATATTGTGAATTTATGCGAACGTATGAGCAATTGGGCCATATGCGTATGGTCCCGAAAGATTACCAATCGGACCGACCGGTAAACTACCTGCCTCATCATTCGGTGCTACGAGAAGCAAGCGGTAGTACCAAACTGCGCGTTGTATTTGACGCGTCACAAAAAACGTCATCCGGATTCTCGCTCAACGATAAGTTGCACGTCGGTCAAAAGCTACAACAAGAAGTTTTTGATATTATTCTTCGATGGCGAGTTCATCCAATTGTCTTCGTAGCCGATATCGAAAAAATGTTTCGGCAAATCAACGTCGTCGAGCAAGATATCGATTTGCAAAGAGTCGTTTGGAGGGAATCACCGTCGGATGATATTGTCAATTATCAGTTGACCACGGTTGCGTACGGTACCGCATGTGCGCCTTTCCTTGCGATTCGTACACTCCAGCAGTTGGCGAGTGACGAAATGAGCCGCTTCCTAAAAGCGTGTGAAACATTGGTCGACGATTGTTATGTTGATGACATTTTGTCGGGATCACATGATTTGTCGTCATGTCTCGAGCTACAACAACAACTTCGGCAATTACTTGACAGTGGCGGTTTCACACTTAAGAAGTGGTCATCGAATCGTGCCGAAATCGTCAATCATTTGCCATCCGATTACCGCGAACCATCAAATGCGTTTGATATCTGTTCGAGTGATTCGAGTGTAAAAACGTTGGGCATTCGATGGTGTCCCAACACTGATTCGTTTGGGTTTAAGTTGCAGTTTAAACCAGTCGGCGAATCGATTGCAAAGCGTACAGTTTTGTCCGAATTGTCGACATTATTCGACCCGTTGGGCTGGTTGGCGCCAGTTATCGTAAAGCTGAAAATATTCATGAAACATCTGTGGCATAAGGGTGTTCTATGGGATGAACCGTTGTCTGAATCGCTGTCAGATGAATGGCGTGGATACCGATCGGATATGCGCCATATTGATGACATTCAATTGCCGCGATGGTTTGGTCTCGATCGGTCTGAACAGTCACTCGAGATTCATGGTTTTGCCGACGCTTCATTTGATGCGTATGCTGCAGTTATTTATCTACGCATCATTGACAAGAACGGTGCGGTTAACATTAGTTTGGTTGCGGCAAAAACTAAAGTCGCACCGGTAGCTCCGACATCAATTCCGCGCCTCGAATTAAATGCCGCTTGTCTACTAGTTCGATTGTTATCACGGATTCGTACGGCATTAAACTTCGAAAATGTCGTTACTTGCGGATGGTCGGATAGTAGTACCGTGCTCGCCTGGATTCATAGTCATCCGTCACGCTGGACGACGTACGTGGCCAATCGCGTGCACAGAATACAACAGGTATTGCCTCCATCCAACTGGTGGCATGTTCCCGGTATCTCGAATCCGGCGGATTGTGCGTCACGTGGCATGTCGCCTCTTCAGCTGCAACAACATGATATGTGGTGGCAGGGTCCAGCGTGGCTTAGTCTCAGTAAGTCGCAATGGCCTAATGCCAATTCATCGAATTTTGAAACGAATGACGAAGCCAAGCAAACCGCGGTTGTATACGTCATCAAATTTGATCCGAATGAGTTTCTTAGTGAAATGTTGGAACGTTATTCATCGTTGAATAAAATCGTTCGTGTCACAGCATTCGTGCGGCGATTTATTTCCAATTGTCGTGTTCCGAAAAGTGAACGTACGTTGAGTCAGGCATTTTGTGTATCGCCTTCGGAGCGGTATGGTGCCACAATGTTTCTCGTCAAATTGGTGCAAGGTTCGCATTTTGTCTGTGATATTGCGAATTTGAAAACCAGACAGCATGTTAATCGTAAAAGTCAATTGTTGCGTTTGGCGCCATTTTTGGACGAAAACAGTGTGCTTCGAATACGCGGTCGTTTGGCCAATTCAATGCTGGAATATGATGATGCGCATCCGGTGATTCTTCCGAGCAGCGACCATTTTACTGATCTGATCATGGGCGAGGCCCATCAGTCGACATTGCATGGCGGGCCACAGTTAACACTAAGTCACATTCGGGCTCGCTACTGGATTATCGACGGACGAAATCAAGTGCGAAAGTTTATTCGTCGATGCCTTAAATGTTTTCCGGAAATTGCCAAACCAAGTACACAATTGATGGCCGATTTGCCGATGCATCGTGTAACGCCGGCCCGTCCTTTTTTGCACTCGGGCATTGATTACGCGGGGCCAATCGATGTGCGGACATCAAAGGGACGGGGCCAAAAGTCTTCTAAGGCGTATATGGCCGTTTACATATGCTTCGCTACGCGTGCCGTTCACTTAGAATTGGTGAGTGATTTGACATCACAGGCTTTTATTGCGGCTTTCCAACGATTTGTGGCTCGTCGTGGCATATGTTCGCACTTGTATAGCGACCGAGGGACTAATTTCAATGGTGCCAACAAGGAATTAAAAGCGTTACTTGTTCGGGCAATTGATGGTCAACGCGATGAAATTGCTCAGTTTTTGACATCGGCTGGTACCGAGTGGCATTATAACCCACCTTATTCGCCACATTTCGGTGGTATATGGGAGGCCGCTGTCAAGGCATCGAAGTATCATTTAAAGCGTGTTATTGGGCAAAGCAAGCTTACCTTCGAAGAAATGGCTACGCTACTGGCCATGATCGAGGCTTGCCTGAATTCTCGGCCGATTTGTCCGATGTCCGATGACCCCTCGGATCTGAACCCGTTGACACCGGGCCACTTTTTGATTGGTGGCCCATTGAGATCCGTGCCGCATCCTGGTCTATTAAACGTCGCCGATAATCGTTTGAATCGTTGGCGAATGTTGGAAAAAATGAAACAAAATTTCTGGTCCAGATGGTCGCGTGAATACTTGAATACGCTGCAACGGCGCAACAAGTGGCAACTTACATCGCAACAGATAAAGGTTGGAGATCTCGTACTCGTGCGAGACAATCGGTTCCCTCCTTCAGCTTGGCCGATGGGCCGAATTACGCAGGTTCATCCATCTGCTGATGGCCTGGTTCGAGTCGTTAGCATTCGTTGTCGAAACGGAATCATCGAACGTTCAATTTCCAGCTTGAGTGTTCTTCCCTTCGATGATACGCAGCAGTCGCCCATGGCGGGCGGTATGGTTTTCGATGGCGGGCGGTAATTTCGTCAAGTTTGACGAGGCGGGCGGTATGTTTAGTGTCATATTAATTATGTTTCGTTATAATTGTTTTCAAATATTTGCGCTAAAATTGGTAAACTCATTCATTCGTTTGACACATTCATACCAACATAACACACAAAAATCACTATGTACAGTTTGTTGTTAACCTACACATAGACAAGAAAAAAGAATATTTTTCCGTTTTGTAAAGTAAAAGATCCGAACGTGTAAATAATCCCCATGAAGAAGCGAGCAGGAGTTGGAACCTCCCAAAACCCTTCCTTTGTGCATGGGTCTGGTTCCAACGCTTTTTAGAATAAATTCAGTTTCTCAAATAATTTTTATTTTTTATAAGTTGTCAATATATTGTAAAACAAAAGTATTGTAGTTTCGATATTTACAAAACATTTTACAGACAACCAACTCTTGAACTCTTTATGTACGTTATATAATGTTTTATCACAGTTTCTGTACAATTCAAAATAAAGAAAAACTTAATTGGTTTGCCTAAGATTTAAATCTAATATTGCGGTTTACGATCCAAAAAAAAAACTTTCTTTATTGTTGCAAACCTTTCAGCAATAAAATTAAACGTTCATTAAATTCGTACGTACACATAATACATTGAATATAAAATTAAAACGTTTTGTTCAGTGTGTAGTCTGTAATGACTTAAAATTTTAATGGTTGTTATATAATTGGTGGGTTGTTTAATAAAATGTAAATTGGCATATCAATATATCTTGCTGTTGAACAGATTTTTATTGCATTAAAGAGTATACTAACAAGTTTAAATACATTGATTCATGACTACCAATTATACAAAAAACGGGTGCAAGTGACAAAGGTATTGGAGCTGTATTATGTTCAGATGATTTGAATCCAATAGCTTTTGCATCTCGAACGCTCGACAACACAAAAAAAAATACATTTAACAAAGACAATGCACCATCGGATGCTTTATCCAGATTACCAATCATAATGGTATGTCCGAGAAGAGTCAAATTTTTCACATCGGAGCCATTTATTAAATTATTTAAACGATTATTACAAAACAAAACATCATCAGACATATTATTAATGAAAGTAAAAAATTGTCTAAATAATGGATGGCCAGAAAAAAAGAATATGCCCCCTGAATTACTGATGTATTATGAAAAACGAGAAGAATTATCGTACAAAGAAAACATATTATTATGGGAAGGAAGAATTGTGATTCCAAATAATTTGAAGTCAACGGTCCTGGATACACATTAATACACGAAGGGCATCCATGAATTAAGGGAAAATATGGTTGATCGTCACAGATGCTTATTCTCGTTGGTTAGAAGTTGTTCCAATTAATACCACAATATCGAGTATAACTATACGTAAATTACGAGAAATTTTTGAAAGAATGGGCTTACCGAAAATGTTGGTATCAGACAATGGACCGCAATTCATATCACAAGAATTTTCAGAATTTTCTAAAAAAAAATGTATTACACATGTGAAAACTATACGCCTTACCATACTAAAACAAATAGATCAGCTGAACGGGTAGTAAGAACTTTTAAGGAACGTATGTCATCAAGCAACAGAAACATTGACTTGGACCTTAAATTGCAAAAGTTTATATTTAACTATCGGAATAGTATTCAACGTTCTACAGGCACATCTCCTAGTCAGATTATTTACGGAAAAACTCTACTACTACTACTATTTTTGACCAAATGAAACCAGACATTGACCGTAAAATGCACATAGATTCCATGAAACAGAAAGAACAATATGACATCGATAAGAATACCAACAAAAAAAAACATTTATAAATAATGATTTGGTTTGGGGTTAAGAACCCAGCAAATTCTTAAAGCAGCAAAGGAGTAATCACAAAACAAACATAATTATATTCCTAAATTATAGAAGCTAATGGCATTAAGAAAAGAAAATACGCTGATCAATTATCAAAATCAAGAAATCTCCAAGGAACATGTATTGCTAAAATTTCATTTGAACCACGAGATACAAGAAAATTTCAATCGTGACATCAATCCGGATAGTTGTAGGTATGGATCAAGAAAACAGACAAATTGATTTGAATTCATCTACTTCAACTAGTGCAATCAGGAAATGTTCCACATAGAAATCCATTTAGAATCCGTCAACCACCCGTTCGATATGAAAGTTCATCATTTCTAAACGAAGGGAAGTATGAAGTATAACGGTACTGTATTAAATTATTAAAGGAATCTGTTTAAAAATGTAATCACAAATTGTAATGAAATAAATAATAGTTTTATGTTATTCATCAAATAGAATAGACGTTTTCGTATATTTATCTCCATACAACAAGCAGGATTAATACATGCAGACGATCTAAAGGATTTTAATAAAGTTGTAGTGTTTCTACAACGAACAGATCAAAAATCGGTCTTGAAATTTGCGATGAGTTCTTAATTAACTTCGGTATTAAATAACAAGCCCTTAAAATACCTGCACTTGCCTCATATTCTTTTGGACTGGATAATTAGCCCCATCTCTTACCAACTCTTCATTTGGACTGATACCCTGTGTAAAACAAGTGTGGCTTAAATACACAACTAAAACGTTGAAATACAGACAATAATTTTTCATGTTGTTATGACAAACTACCAGCAAGAATGACAACACCATTCATATATACAAGGAATTTGATATTCTGCACGCTAAATGTAGTTTTGCTACGGTTCATAGGCTCGATTTCTACCTGATGGAATACTTGCGACAAGTCCATAGCTGTGAAATGGCATAAGCTAGTTTGTCTAAAGTGTCCTCTATCTTAGCTAATGGATAGGAAAATGGTATACACTCCTCGTTTAATGCCCGAAAATCTACATACAGCAATTTTTTCTCGTCCAATCCATTTTTCGTGACTAAAAATATGGGCTAGTTATATGGACTATGACTTGGCTCAATAATACCCTGTTTCAATAATTTATCAACTTGCTTTCTAACTTCAGCCCTATGAGCCTTAGGCAGCCTATACTGTTTTCGGTGCACTATTTTGTCCCCTCCTTCATTGGAAGTGTAAACCTACTCACATTATTATGCGTATACTTATCTGAGGCAAATGGAACATATCATTATGTTCAATAGATATTTGTTTTAAGGACGAACTTTTCTCCACATTCAGATAATCGTTTCCATCGGACTACCCAAGTTAACCCCAATTAAATGCATTTTTTCTTTAAACCCTCAATTCCTGATTCACGAACATCAAATAGATTCCCATTCGTTTGATTATCCTATTTGACCTCTTTAACTAATGGAAGTTTATGACCCGCCGAGTTTATGCCACTTGAATTTGAAGTAAAAATTTCTTCAGAATCAGCATTATTAACATATTCAGTCTCATTATTGTTACTCAAACATTCCTTAGCCACATTCCTCTAAAAGTTTGTAGTCTCAACTCTCCCGAAATACAATCGATGACTGTCCGTTTCATTAAATAGTCCTGACCGACAATACCATTCTCTGGAATAGTTGTAAAATCATAAAAACAGCAATTGATTGTCAACGATTAAAAAGATATCGTCGGGTTTTTGTGATATAAAATTAGATTTTCGCAACCATTACCCGCTGCCGATTTGTCGAACGAACGGCCAAAATGAAAGCCAACTTTTCTAACTTATCTTCGAGCCAATGATTTACCAACAAGGACGAAGAAATAAAAATATAGAAAGTTTTGTGAGTAATTGGCGAACATGGAAAACAAATATACCATATTTCGTATCCGAATGACAGCACGATCGATGGCATGTTCAGCTACGTTCCTGAAAAAGTCAACTAAGTACTTCCGAGGACGATAAAACGAAGCAAACGTTGGCAAATGTGCTGATGCATTTGACAACTTTCATTTTCCGCGAAGAAACTTGATATCAGCTGCATCATTGTCACCGGTTGTAATTCAAATAGAATTCTCGCTTATGGACCAGTTGATCGAAATTGTGTTGATGTCGATTCTAAATTTCACTCATTCGGCAGCATTTTATGTTGTTGCTGATAGTCGAACTTGGCATTGGTGAATGTGAATCTCTTAGCTTCATACGTAAAATTAATGCGATACGGTATTTGCCACAACTCGAAAATAATTTCTTTAATAAATTCAGGGATGTGTTAGAGAGTAAGGAAAGTTTGGCACCGGTTTTGCGATATAACAAGCGAATACCATTTGCTATAATGGTTCGGTTGATATTTTAGCTTAGAAATTATCGAAAGACCGGTGAAGGGCATACGTTTATGCTTAGACCCAAAACCACTGAACACTGTATCCGCCGGGAAATTTTTTTGATGCCTACCGTGTACGACATTACGATTCGTTTGTCGGAAAACACGTGTTTACTGTAGTGCATTTGCGAAACGGGCAAATAATATTGGTTTCCAGAAGCGTTTATGATGGGAACGTGTACCATTAGGCCTGAACTTTGCCTCGGAAATGTTCCTAAAGCAAATGGTTTAGATTCGCAGCGATAATATTATTCGAAATGGTATTACGGAAAAAATAGCGCGTAGACGCAGCAGTCGGTCGTACATTATTATCGATGACAGTGGTAATAACTTTCGTCGCAATCGCAGACTAATTGCCAATACCTTAGGCAGTTCAACCAATTTCGATAGATCTCTGAATGGGGAATATGTGAGTCGACATTCTAATGGTACGAAAATTAGAGTAAATATGGTGCCACCGTTTATTTCAAATGGGGACATTGCAAAGCTGTTGTTTGTGTGCAATTTTAAATAAATTTACAATACACGGAAAGATCCGTTAGGGCATCGAATAGATATGGAGCTTGGACTAAATAATGAGATCAAAACATTGTTACGAAAGGTATTTTTTTAAATATAATTTCTTTTTAATTTTGCTTGTAACACGTTGGCAAATCTATACTTTTTAATAAAAGGAAAAAGGTTGTCGAAAGCTCGTAAAAGATAATTATGCTTCGTGTGTCGGCAGAAATTGAGAAATTGTTATAAAAAGACATAATACGACCTTGCACGTTGTGCACTATTGGATTCAGATTGGTTCTGCATAACTGACTCTCATTTCTTTCAAATTTGTTATTCAAAATAAATGCACAATTTTCATCTTATGGTATCGGCATGGATACCATTTAATATAATAACGAATAGGTGATTTAACGAGTAATATTTTTCCGGTATTTATTGTAGTAACTGATTATAAACTTTTCACACAATGATATGTCATACAAACATTATTAAAATTTGCCGCAGGCCAAACTTTGTATATTTTCAAAATGTCTATGCAAAAAAATACACTTCTAATAGCTCACAAAACAGTTGCTGGTTCTTCAAGATTACACTTTACCAACACTCACTTACGCATGAAATTGATTTCCGTGGAATTTATGCATGCTTAAAAATTGTTTAAAATTCAAGGGACATCGTTAGGGGTCACCTTTTTGCTACTCGTTGGATAGTTTAAAAAATGTAATGCCCGTATATATATACTCAAAAAAGAGTTCAAAAATAATATTATATAGACAAATTCTCAACTATACAAATGTCTAACGTTAAATCTAGTGTAGATAGATAAATATATATTTCATGTTTAACTATTTTTTGGTTAGTAAATAATTTATCAATAAAAACTCACGCAGTATTGTTTTAAATATCGGTTGTAAAATAGTCTCAATTTGCTTTGCAATATACGTAGGCACCGGGGGTAAATATATGCTGTAACTGTAATAGTAATCGAATGACGTCTCTTATTGTTGCTTTTCACTTGGCCAAATCAGAAAAAAAAAACATTTATAGTTTCGATTTCGGCAGAACCACATCTTTCCACCATGATGCACGTTCCAATGCACCGGGATTTGTCATAAATTCATTTTGAAGATTTTGATATAGCTGTAAGGCGATACGAATTTTGTTTTCTTAATGCCATGGCATAACTAATGGAGCACAAAACTTACTAGACCATCCGATTTGCCTATAACTGAGTTCAAGGCAAAATCCGGCGGTGCCAATGCATCAGCTATTGACACCGAAATGTCTTTAATTTCATAACAAAGTTTCAGCAATGAACTTCGAATTGCTTCAGCAAATGCTGGACCGTTTGCGAATCCACCCTATTTGTATAGAAATATGGCCGATTATCAATTTATTTCAATTTGATTACACCTCTTGAAGAACATACCTGATAAAAAGCAGTCATATGTTTATCGATACACCAGTATCCGTAAATTAAATGTAATTGCTGTAGTACTAATCGCAAATCTTCTGTGATATTCGATTGCGTGAGTCGTTGACTATAAAATGATATATCAGATAAAATTCGTTGATAGTTCGTACGCAAAAAAAAATTAAATAAATCATACCAATAACTTGTCATGGCATAGTATTCGGCATAGGCCTGAGACAAATCTCTGGCTTTATAGACTTGCACATTGTTTCGTGCATCAAACTTGTCTACTCCGTTCTTTGTCGCTTGTTTTATTTCGTTAGACGTTGTTTCCAGAAGCCAACACATTAGCCATTCAAAGCATTCAATCAAGACTAAATCAAGAAAGGAGATAAGGTTCGATGAGCATTACAGGAATTAAGTAAAACATTCGGAAACAAATTACAATTTGTACTATCATTTTTGAACAATCCGGTTAAACTAGTGAATGTTTTTTCTGCAATTGCTGCCCGATTGTTAATGAAATTGGCGGTTCCCGCTGGACTTTCAACACCATTTTCCCATTGACGTAGAAGCCAATTAGAGGCCTGTTGACCGAGCACATTATTGTCACCCTCATACGTACAACTTGGGTCATGATTGTTACGAAGTTCGCCTAAATTCGCTGCCTAAAAGTAACAAAAATGAATAAAAAAAATATTGTTGAGCTGCCAAATAATAGCGGCGTTTATAACATGTCTACCTTTAAGTAACCATGGCCACCACATGCTTCTCTTGCCTCTTGTATCGCATCTCTGGCCGTCCACGTAATCATTGGCTTTGACGACGACACTAATGCATGAATTTCTGACACTTTTTGTGTCTAAAGGCATAACGGAAAAAAAAAACTAAATATGAAAGTTTCAAACGTTAAATTGCACGAAACCTACCAATAACTCAAATCCATTACTGTCGGCTTGAGATTTTTCCACAGTTTCCAAATAAATGTCAGTCAACGCAAACACGGACACTTTTAGCACGGATGCGGCCGCCAAATACGGAAATATTCGCCACTGATGCAGTTGATATTCAATGATAGGCACTTCGGTTCCATTACGATCTGGTCCAAATTGTTTACGCAATGCAGCATATCGCACTGAAATGATAGCCGCATTCGAAAGTGTTCCAACGCTCTCCTTTAATTGTTTTGATTTTTTTTTTAGTTTTTCCCACACAGAAACCAAAAGTTGTTATTTACCTGCATGATACCCAAACGACCGGCTGAAAATGATTCCAGGGCGGCGCCAAGAATTCGCCCAGGTTCACTGAAAACGCTCTCGTATTCACCTTCGGGCGTCACGTCACCGGTGCGATTTAACAGATTTTCTCTCGGTATTCGATAGTGATTAAACATGACAAAGCTGTATACGAACAATTTCGCTTGGGTAAGTCTTTTTTCAAAAAAAAAAAAAACACATTAAACGAAAACAAACAACTTTACCCATTATCAATTCCGTTTAATCCAATTTTTTCACCAATATCACCGACCAACACACCAGAGTACGGTTGCAATGTGTTTGCATCACGAATGGGCACCATGAATCCATGCAGACCATGATTAGTGCCGTCGGCTGTGTACAGAATGGCAAAAAGTAAAGCAATCGTCGAGGTTTTACCTGTTAACGGTACAAAACAAAAGAAAAATTGATTATGTGTACATTTTTACATGGGGTCCAATAAATGTCGAACAAACCCAAATTTCCAATCCAACATTTGGCCGCTTCAAAATCGGGCGTATTTATGACAAATTCTTGTGTGTCTGGATCATATGTTGCAGTGGTTCTGATTCGTTTCGTATTGCTGCCATGCGATAATTCGGTTATCGCCAAACACGTTATAACCTCACGATTCCAGGCAGCATTGTAATACTTCTTGTGACGTTCCGTTCCCATTGCCGACAATGCATTATTAAACAAACCAACGCCTAATGCAAGTTTTATCGACAAACTGGGACATATCGAATGAATGGCTTCATTCATACTCATAAGGTATCTGGTTTTGTATTTGTAGCCGGCATTTAATAGTTCGGGCGGCACCAAATTCAGTTTTGCTAATCGATTCATTTGCTTGGCGGCCATGCATTTTTGTTGGTCGGCAGAAAGCGTTTCTTTTGGTCGAACGAACAGTGGATCGGCGGACAGTGTATTCCATACGTGATACTTTAACGCAAAATTTTGTGTTGGAAAAGTATATATTTTTTGTAATTGTTTTTTTTTTCTTTACCTACCTTAACTTTAAGTAAATTGTATTCTTCGAAGACTAAACGGAGATGTTTCCAATTGAATTTTGCTTTTTTTCGATAAAATTCAAGTGGACCTGATGGTAGATCGGGAATAAACGAAGTGTCTGAATCCATTCCAATATCTGGACGAGATAGTTGTAAAAGAAAAATTACAATTTATAGTGGTGATATGAATATTAGAAAAACACAGATTATTTATATAATAGTCGTGCCAAATGTTTGTTAGTTTTTATGGGCTAACGATCAAGGGTAGATCCAGAGAGTTGGCGAGCGAACGGCAAATTAGAATATACA
>JANTEX010056663.1:0-10085 GCA_024741295.1 Macrocera vittata
TTAGGTTAAGTCAAAAAAATTGTCTGACATAATATATGTCGATAATATGTAGTTTATGACTAATTTTGCTACATGGGAATTCACCGAAAATTGTCTGCGGTTCAATTATGGAATAAAGAGCATATACTTTCTGTAAGTCTGTTCTTGGTTTGTATTTCTATCAATATTTTTTTAAAAGGAAAATCAATAGAAAAAGCCTACAACTCGGAGAATTCGTTTTTCGAAAAATTTTCGTTTTCGGCGCATTTTCGCTTTCGGAAGATTTACGTTTTCGGTAAAATTATGCTTGTATTTATCACGAATTGATGTTTATAAAATCTGGTCTCAGATTTCCACGGCTGATAAAATATTATTTGGAGTACATCGCCAGATATGTCTTCCACCAAAATCAACTAACTTGGACTCACGATGGCTTCACGTAGTTCCAATGTCTACGGATTGCCAGCCGTCTGCTTTCATAGAAATTGTACTCACCATTGGAACTATTGAAGAAATATTGATAAGTAGCGTTAGTTATCAATAATTATCAATAACAGTTATCGATATGTATTGATATATATCGATATCGAATGTATTGATATATATATCGATGTATCGGTAGTTATCGATAATTATCAATTATAGTTATAGATATGTATCGATATATGATGTATAGATATATATCGATATATATTGATATATGTCGATATGAATCGATAAATATCAATATGTGTCGATATATATATTACATATATATCGATATGTATCAATATATTATCGCAGTTGTCGATATGCTTAAAAGTTATCGATATCTAGCATATATCGCTTCATTTTTTATATCGATACTTTCAAGATATCGTCCAGCCTTAACCAAAGCATCGATCCATGGATTCCGATTTTAACACAGATATGAAATGAAATGCGCAAAAAATGCAAAAATGATCAGTTCCAGGTTCAACTCTTTGTTATTATTAAACCGAGCAAACAATGAATTTCGCATTTAACTGAACCTGGATGGCTCGAGAAATTTCAACGATTTTTCTTAGCTTTTGGTAATGTTTTCCGTCCAAATTCGACTATTATTATTATAGCTAATTTTCTGATTAAGAAACGAGATTAAAGCTCAAGTGAAAACAATAATGTCCCTTCGTTTCTTTTCTTTTCAAAAATATAAAATTTGCAATCAATTCTGACGAAATATAATGAAAGAAAATGCACAACTCCTGATGATGGCAACATGTTCTCTGACAAAATTCAAAATGAAATCAAAAGAGGTTACAATTCTTTTAAATCCGTACCTGATTCAACAATTGTAACACAAATCATATGTGAGACTTAATGTATTATTTATCTGTCAAGTATTCGTATATAAAATATAAGCAATTAAGCATTAATAACTCGCGTTGTTATTCCAAGTGTGGGTTTCAAGCTATCATCCAAAATAGGAACTAAGTGTGAAAATTAAAAAAAAAAATCTTTAAATAAAGCGAATAAATTTTTGGTATTCTGTATCATAGTTCTACGATATAACAAGATCCATTAATGTATTTTCGAGTTCTTATTATATAAGCTATAGCTCTTAATATATATATTCCAACTAACAATTAAAATTAAATTGAAAACATATTCACTGCTATACATTTTCATATATATAAGAAAAATGCCTCGATGTACAGTACACTGACAGAAAAAAACGACTTAGATTTAAGAATGTATTATATTGATAATTAAGTATTCGACCGTGATTTTGCCTTTAAATTAAAAATAAAACGTTGAATTAAATTGAATATATGAAATATTTGGTCAAAACATTAACTATTTTGACTGTTAAAATGTTTTAATTCTACTTAATGATTTTTAAATATTGATTTAAATTTCTAATATTATATTTTGAAATTAACCACGATTCATTGAAAGCTTTTTGCATTAAAAGAAATTAAAAAGGATGGATAAAATTCTTTATTATTTATATACAAATATCTTTTGATGTAAAATAGATAATATTTTCTCAATCAATGTTTTTAATATTAAATTAAGATAATATTTCTTTAATATACTAACTCGTTACATGATAGGTTTTCATTTCTTTACAAAAACATAAGAATATTGTACACATTTTTAATTTAAAATAATTCGGTATTTAAAGTGAAGTTTTTGAATTTTTGTTTGGATAATTCATTTGGAGTCATTTTAATGGTGAATTATTCTGTCGTTAATTCTTATTTTCTCTCATTAAAATCATTTTTCTTTCCGTGTATAGAGCTACACTTTAAAGTCCTACACTTCAGTCGTGTACAATAACTTTTAAACAAATATTTTTATTCATGGAAAATGTAGGTCTATAGAATAAAGTTTTTTTTATTAGAGATACAATCAATGCTTGACGTTAATCCGGTTCTGTGTTATTGAATACAAATTACGAAAATTGCTCAGTGAGAGAATCTAATGCTGGTACTTTTGATTTAATTTGGCGGCATTTTTCGTGCCGACTAAAATAAATATTTCTTTAATTAATTTAATATCGTTACCTATGTTTATTTATATACATATGTATATTTATATACATATACTCGTCTAAATATATGTATGTGTACTTGTTAATGAAGTCAATATGTTGTAACGTAGTAAATGAATGAGATAACTTATCTAGTAATTTAATGCTTGCACTTAAAGCGGTAGTAGATAGTCTATATACACAATACCACAAAAGAAATTCAAATGCAGTAATTTCGATTGAGACATATAGACAATATGGACAAATTGGCAAAAATTTCATATAATTTGCCGAAATACTATTAGTTAAAAAAAGTTATTTCAAAATAGTCTAAAATGTACATATTAGCCAAAAATCTAAGCAAATTTAAAAAACATGTAATTATTTGAAATTATCAAGACCATACTAATCGCTATAGGTGTTTACACATTAACACACAGTGGTTTAATTCGCTAATCAGTTTTCTGATAGACCTTATTACGTATTAAGATGAGAATTTAATCTCGTCACACTAGGTATAAGATAAAAATATTTTCTAATTGTGCAAAAAAGAAAAAAAATTATAAATCATATCTTACAATTATTTTGAAGTGGTATTTCAAATGTGGGCATACAATTCGCCACTCCTTTTCAGTAAACACCATATACTCGATGTAGTCATTAATTAATTAATTTTTTCAAATTTATTTCATTGTATCTTAATGTCTAGAAAAATAACTATCTTTATTAAATCCATCATTGTAACACTTAAAATTAATATATTAAAACGTGTTTGCCAGTCTTATATCTACATACTATATATTGGCGCGATATATAGAGTCACCACATCATTATTATTATCGCACATCAATTTTGTAAATATATTATGTGCGATGATGATATACGATGAATGGCAAGTAATAATAATAACAAAACTGTTATCACTGTTTTCAAATAAACAATTGAACAATTAGTAATTGTTTTGTGGTTTGGTTTCAATTAACATCTATGTACAATATACATACAGTAAAACCGATAATTAATGGTATACTTTTCGCTGATATTTTCGCGAAGGTTATACGATTTTGTTTTTATTTCGATGAACTATGCTAACATATATTATGATGCTCATCACATTTTAATTAATGATCATACTTTACTGTAAACTTTACCGACCTATAATCGCATCTTAGTTATAATTAAATTATAGCGAGGCTAAATATTTTGATTAGCAATTGATTTTGTTTATTTTCAAATTGTTTATTGTCTTTCGATTTAAGCCGTCGACGAAAGTTATAATGCGATATTGATGATCATCTCATATCCCAACTGTAGTTTCTCAATGTGGTATTTCGATTGATGTGAGCATATGAATGTAATTAAAATGATATAAATAAATATTAATTTCTTGATTAAACAGTTTTCATATAATCGCATAATTATGTTGCACATTTGTAACTGGATTTGATATTGAATCTGAATTAAGAAACTGTAACTATATTCATTATTAACGCACATATATATAAATACATATAAGAGTACGTAATAAAATAATCAATCCAGTGCAGCTTTAGTATAATTAATTTAACGTTAAATAATTACTTTTTTTTTAAATTATTATAGCGGTTTTATTCAGTATCGATTAGCACATTTTTATATTTATACTTTATATGGTAACATTGTAGAAAAGTGATTAAATCGCTAATACCGTGTATGCATCATAATTGTGATGTTCACATATGGTTTCAATTTTAAAATAGTTATATATGGTGAAAAATATTAAAATGTTCTGCGATTTTAAAATGCAAGGTACATGTATTGATTTTGGTATAAAGTGTCATTGATTTATTTCAATTGAATGTGACATTTGGGTATAAAGATATAAAGAAGTTATGTATACGTATTTGCATTGCATAAATTGGTTATTGGTTTTCACGAGAATATGTATTGCATAATGCGCACCTGTTATAACTAAACGAATTTTAAGTAAAAATGATATCTTTGGCTTAGATTCCACATAATTCATGAAGAAAAAAAATCTAGAATATAACGTCAAAATTTAAATAAATAATGTCCCATAAGTCACAGCAGCTGTATCTGCTTAACTTGACAGGCGGATTGATCTGCTTGACTGATGAGTCCGAAACTATGTACTTTAGAGTAGGTTATTTAACCCAGATATGTCCAAGACGAAAATATTTTTTTTTACTATTATCGTGTAATCTTTTTGCCAAACGATTACACTAAATGTTTGCCAATATGCCGCCGAAACGCCAAATGATCGATATCTAAATAATTCACTACCAACTTCTAAATAGTTCGCTGCGAATTGCTAAAGAATTCGCTACCAACTTCTGAAGAACTTGTTACCAAATTCTAAAGAATTCGCTGTCGTTTTGTAAAGAATTCGCTACCAACTTCTAAAGATTTCGCTGCTGACATCTTTAATAAAATATTTGTCATATAAATGTTTGTTCTATTTTACTAAAAATTGATGAGTTAAGATGCATCTTTCAAGGATCCAGCATTATAGCAGTAGGCGAAAGCTGCGTAATCTCGCACATCTCTTCGAAAAACGCAAAAATAAGTGGTTATAATCTAATAAGATACGATAGGCGTGATAGACGAGGCGATGGTGTCGCAATATACGTTTGTGGTCTTCAGACTCAAATTGTTGAAATATTGAATACATTTTCCTTGAGGTTATCTTCCCACGAGGGGCTATTTTTTTTGCTCTCACGTATGTGTGACTTTGGCCAAGTAGCTATATTCAATTCATTATCCTTTAACTTGTAAAAAACCCGAAATTTTTTTCGAATCTTGACGATGAAAATGTCTCGTCGAAATGCTTGGAAATGCGATTGATATTCGTGGAATTCGTCATTTAATCTAAATGAGTTTACCAGGAATGTCAAAGCTCGATTGCATTTTCATGTCATATGAATGTTATATTAGTTAAATTACACCTGTCCAGATTTTGAAAAGATCTGTACACTCAGTTTGTGTAGACGATCTTATTCACGATGCTGATAATATTCCATGACATGAAATTACTAGATTGACTGACATTATTACGGTATTCGCCGATATGATTGTCGGGTTATTAGATAGACACGCACCACTTCGAGTGGTCCATCGTAAATCTTCACGCGGTCCAGGGTGGCTCAATGCGGATGTTAGTTGAGCTCTCGCTGAACATGAACTAGCTTACTGTAATTGAAGACGTCTAAAAACTTCTAAAACTATCGTATATTTCAAACGTCTATACGTAACAAGGCAAATCAGTCCGTACGAACTGCTAGAAATAATTATTTTAAACCTCGATTTGTCGCTAATTTATCAACAAAAGTACTTTGGCAGAATCTGAAATCAATGCGGGGGTCGTTGAGTCATGACTTATCACTGAAACACCAGCATTTACGGCTGAAGAATTTAATGAATATTTGGAGGCCTCAATCAAGCTACTGATTCATATTCCGTATTTTCTCCACTGACTGATCCGTATGAAAGTGTTACGTTTCCATTCCGATGTTATATGTCTAAATGCGATTAAAAAAATGAAATCAAATGCAGTTGGACTTGATGGCTTTCCATTGTGGTTTATCAGTATGATACTCCCATCCATTATTCCGATAATGCCACCCATTTTCAACACTGTTATATAATTTTAATCTCGTTTTCCAACTTTGTGGAAATCAGCTAAAGTTTTGCTGGTTAAAAAGAATTTTCGGTCGATCTCGTGCAAAGAATATCGACCAATCAGTGTACTACCGGTTTTGTCAAAAGGCAACCAGTACTACTGCAATAGTAAACTTAAAAAAAAAATGCCGTTGAAATTGGTCACATATATTATTTAAATTAGTTTAGTTTCATACATAAATATCAAAAGATTAAATATTTCATATGTCTTATCCACTTATTTATTGTTATTAAGTGATCGATTTTTTCATACTATTATCAATATAAATAAATAAGTGAAAAAGACAGATCAATATATTTTATCTTTCTGGTGGAGGAGATGGAACTGAAATTGTATTGACATTTTTTATCTAAGACACTATAAAAACAATTCCATTGGAACCAGATTTTTCGAATTTACTATTCTAAAAGTTAGCACAGGCAAATAACACATACGAATGCCTTAACTCATCCCTCGACACCCGTGATCTTGGCAGAATTGACTCGGAAATTCTCTCTAGAAAATTGACTGGTTAATTCAAGAATGATAATTTAGTTCCAAGCACGTGTTTTTGTTCAATACCAATTTAAACAAAATGGAAAAAATCTTTACGACTGATATAAAGGATAATCAATTGTAAACGATATCAAATTGGAGTCCTTTCTTTACATAACCAAATGGTTGGGCTTACTAGAATCTAATCTTGATACATTTTTCATTATCTCTGAAAGCCAGGTAATTTACTAAAATTCATATGGCAATTATCAACTCAAGACTATGACAGTGAACACAAAGTTGTGATCTTCAAGAACAAAATGTGCTTTAAGCTAAACAGAAAACAGCAAAAACGATTTCTATCTACTGTCAATCTAGATCTTCAGAAATTTTATATGTGTGTGGACAATTTTAATGGTTTAATTCATAAGACTATGGAAATTTGCATACCTAAAACGACATTGAACCGATTAACGCAAGAACCACTGATGACTGATATATTAATATTGCACTGAAGAAAACACTTCGAAGAATAGATCTTAACCAAAGATACACACGAGATAATAAAATTATAAAAGCATCAATAGTCAGTATTAGTGAAGTGTTATGTTAGAGAATTGAAGAGCATACAAGAAATGTACACAACGTACCTACGTTAAAAAAATTAGTAGTATCAGTGACGCTATTTAGTATGTCACCAGATGATTCAGAAGTGACATTAGAGTATAGTACATTTGAATTTCAAAACAACAATACTACAAACAGAATCAGTGTATACAGCCAAAAGTTCAATGATCTAAGAAAACTTAAATCTGATATAAAATCTCGTGAATCCAGACGATTTTCAACAATTGCTTTATTCACTGTTTGGCCGATTCAAGCTAACTAGAAAAATCCCCTTGCGACTATAATTTTTTATATTTTTGAAAAAAAAAACTACAATGCTTTGGCTTTTTATGGACCATGGTTACATAAATTTTAATTTTGTTATGAAAGATTGAAGTAAATCCCAAATGAAAAATCTCTTGAAAAATACGGGCGACGAGTGTCCCACTAATTCCATTAATTAATTAATTATTTTAATGAAAACAAACGAAGATATCACAGTTAGAGCTAGAGTATATAATTTGATAAAATGCGCCATATATTGGAATAATCAATTTTTGGCCAATTTAACAAGTCAGATAACTAGAAAAATCTTCATGAGGCTGTAAACTTTTATATTTTTGTAAAAAACTACAATGCTTTAGCTTTCTAACGACCACAGTAACATAACATTTTAATGAAAACTAACGGAGATATCACAGTTCTAGCTAGAGCCTGTTATGTTATAAAATACCATATATTGGATTAATCAATTTTTGGTTAATTCAACAGGTAAGATAACTAGAGAAATCCCCATGTGGCTGTTATCTTTTGTATTTTTGTATAAAACTGCAATGCTTTGGATTTCTAACGACCACAGTTACATAAAATTGTAATGAAAACTTACGGAGATATCACAGTTATAGCTACACAGAGATTTTTTAGCGGTTGTTCTAGCGCTAACATCCAAAACGGTAATTGTTACTGACATAACGGTATTCACTAGCGTAACAATGGTAATAACTACCGTCACAGCGGTAATCAGAACCGCTACGTCGGTAACCATTACCTATTAACGGTTGTGGTTACCGGTTATTGATTACCGTTTTGGATGTTGGCGCCAAAACAACATCTTAGCGGTTTTCAGGACCGCAGGTCCTATTGTAACCCGCGGAGATTCTCTGTGTATACTGTATATATTCTGGTTGAATTAACAGAGAACTATTTCAATGATATGGTCGGTTTCACATAGCATACGTTTGGAAGATCGAATAATTGAAGTTACGTTAAAAAATGCATTTTTATACATGTTTTTGCATTTATCTGATTTTTTAGCAAGTATGCATGTAATATGACATTATTTGCATATACATATATTGGATTGTACGTTTTTTGCCTGGTTTTTTCTTGATGTTTTCGTTGTTCTTATGGATGAAAATATGTGCATCCAACAGGTTAATACATTGTGTCCACGTAACTTTTTCTTTTTCTCTCTACTTAACGTATCACGGAAACAGAGTATAATTACCGCCAGATTTCTCTTCGTAGAAACCAGTGAAACTGGCAGTAATAGATCGGTAGATGAGAATCCATAAAAAGATAAGAGTACCGTCAGGAACACATCTTGCTGAAAAACTTCGAATCAGGCTGCGTGTTGTATGAGACCTAACAATATCACAGCCCCAAAACCAACCTCCTCACGGTACCAGACACCAAAGTGTCTGAAAACCGTTAAGAACGATCCTTCGCTGAACATCCAAAACAAAATGATGTTGTATGGGACCTGCTTATATTTCTTGGGATTGTAACTCGGTTTATACGAGTGAACCCTCCAAAACAGCTTTTACAGAGCCCGGGCAACAAAACGTTCGGAAAACGCCAAAAACGTTTTTCACTGAAAACATTTCACGGATGTCAGCACGGGTTCTACTAATATTTTTTGAGTACGCAACTTTGCTCCGTACAGGTGAAACCACCAAGCCGACTCCTAATGGGACTGGGCGCCAAAACATCTAGGTAACCGCCAAAAACGTCTTTTCAATTTACATTAAATGTTGTGTATTATTTTAATTCCAGATTTTAGGGAATATAATATATACATTAATACATGTGTTTTAATACATCTTAATTTGCAATAAAAGTATGTAATATTACCGAACTTAGTCAAATTTACGATCACATTTATAAAATTCAGTTCCTTTCATATTTTTGTGTACAGAAATTAACTTTCATAAAAACACAATGTGTGTATACTCGTAACGAGGTATGTAACCTACAATACAAACCAAATTTGAATATTCCAACGCTTCGATTTTTTAAGTTACTGCAGTGTGCTTTTCTTGAAAAATGTATCTCTACACAACACAGTGGAATTAAAAGCCTAAATGTTTCATCTCAGCTACAAAATTTAATTAAAATATTTTTAATATGTTTTTCCGTCAATAAAGACTTTAGATTAGACAACAGTTGATGCTCAATTTGACAATAGTGGATGCACAATCTTAATAACTATGGTGACATTACATAATCAACATGAGAAATACAGAATGTATCGTGTAATATTACACAGCATAAATTAAAAAAAATTTGGTGATCATTTTAAACAGAATTTTGTGTAATAATACTTAACCCTTTGTAAATTATTTGCTTGGCAATTATAGTTACACTTTTACTATGGATAAAAATTGAATAAACCATGTCATTGTGCTCAATGTCTTGTGAAATAATAAGTACATAAAACTGGTTTTTTTTTGCATTTTGTAAGTATATTTACATCTTAAATTTTGCCGTTTTATCAACTTAAACAAAATACTTCGGGTCATTTTACACACATTTTTATAAAATAATACATAAGATTAAGAATTTATTTATATT
>JANTEX010056885.1:0-10081 GCA_024741295.1 Macrocera vittata
TTGTAGTGTTTGTATGTTCTCTCCTGTGCAAAAAAGCAGCACAGCAAGAATCTACTACGGTCGCCACAAAGAATTTAGAAAATGGCAACACTAAGAAAATTGTGTCACAGACAGCACACTAAATTCATACACACACACTCGCAGAAGACAGTACGTTTTGTATGGGGATTACTAGTTACTTGTTTTGCTAGAAGCCGCGTAGTTGTGCTTGTTTGTTGAATTTACTTGATTAAATGCAAATCTGTGCTAGTTGTTACTAAAAATCATGGATGATTTCATAATGAGCTATCGTGAAGTGATTCCCGATCAAACTGTTTCGCAATCATGGAAAGATATCGCCCTTAATACCGGTATAAAACTTACTGCAAAATAATTTTAGGTTAGTGTTTCAAAGTGTTTTCGTTTTTGCCCCAACAATTTAGGTGCTTCGCAGAGCACCTTACAAGATATAAAAGTAGCGGAGAAGGCCGGTGGCTATTGCTACAAAGATGTGACTAAAGTTCACAATCGTAATCGCTTCATTTATTGGTAAGTGGAAATTTTAAAAGGATCTCTTGTAACTATATATAGTAATCCCACGTCGATCTGAATACAGGCGCACAAGTCATGACACATTGGAATTGTCCGAAATAAGTTTGGATCTAAATTTAACCGATAACAATGTTCGATATAAATTTGCCGATTCGCCGGTATTGGCAACGTCAATATTTGAAAATCAAAATTTCGTGGTTATCCTTGTGGCTACGGTTAACAGTATTCATCGCTTAAGTTTTTCCCATCCGGACCGTCTGCAAAAGAACTACGGCAATGCAACAATGCAATCGATGTCCATATTTCATGATGCATCGGCTAATTCAACCAGAGATCCATCAACATTTTATGTAATCGGTCATGCAGCATCGTCAAGTAATGAAAACCGATCAAAATTTCCAACGCAACTGTAATGTTTAATTGGAAAATCTTCCATATAGATTATCAAATACCTCATA
This sequence comes from Macrocera vittata, assembly GCA_024741295.1. Classification (NCBI taxonomy): domain Eukaryota; kingdom Metazoa; phylum Arthropoda; class Insecta; order Diptera; family Keroplatidae; genus Macrocera; species Macrocera vittata. The sequence goes on from JANTEX010056885.1 coordinate 990, forward strand.
CAGCTGCCTGTTGGTTATTATCGAATGGCCAAACGGCCGTATTTTCATTGGCCTATCAAACGACACTGTTGCTATTCAACATGAACTGTGTAACCGGCCAAACTGTGTCCAACGAATTAAAGCAACACTATATTGTACCAAGAATATTCTCAAATATTACCGGAGCATTAAGGTTCGACTTTCTCGAAATAGATAATTATCATTATCAACGAAACTCTTGTATACAATGTTTTCTTTTTACAGAGGGAAATCAAATTCGTCGGATAGCCAGCATGTAACTTCATTGCTGTTTAGCGATCTGGGCGGTCAAACTTTTTTGCATGCATTGTATCGTGACGATAACATTCGTATGTGGTCCGCAAAAAACGGTCAATGTATGGCGACCGTTAACTGTTTACCCGATGGCAAAGAATCTCGAACACAAGGCCGTAATGATACACTGAAAATGGTCGGAGATAATACTGGTTGTGCTCATTAATCCGTTTTCATTTTCAGCTCAATCAAATTCCATTCGGCGGGCATCCGAAACGACGCTTTGTGCATTTCTTTGCCATTCGCTTGGTTCCGAATTCGTTACAATTCAAATTCAATGGGACGGCAACAATACATTTTCATTGATTCGCACAAATTTAATTGCTGCACCACAATATGACCTGGTCGACTTTGAAATTAATGACTCTCGCATTTGGGCACTTTGGTGCAATTCACAGGGTGAATTCAATGTTTCAAGCTATTTTCTGACGCCCGGCTACAGTATTAATTGGATGCCGGCCGCATTAGAATCACCACCGGATCGATACAGTGTTACCGTTGAACACGGCATGGATCCACGGCATACATTTTGCTCGTACATTTTTCATCCGGGCAAATTTCAACGTTGTGTCATTGCAAAGGCATTAGTTGTAAGTCGAAAGATTTAAAAAAAAAAATAATATGACTCGTATGACTTTCGGAAATTTTTCACAGATGTTTCGTCGAGCACAAGTTTTAACGGCTTCCAATTTACCGATGCCATTCCTAAAGGATCGTGTTTGTCAAGCCATCGAAACCGAAATTCAAAATGAGATAAAAGATTTTGAAATAACCGACGAAGAGTACATTGACATCAGTTTGAAATTTTGGGAACGGTTCTATTCGTGTTGTGAACAGTACCATATTAAGGCACAGCAACCGTTGGGACTGGTGACGATGGACGCAGTCGGTGCCGTATGCGTTGTGAAAAAGAATGCTTTCTCTCTGTTAAGACCATGTGAACCGCTAGAGCACCTGATGCTAACTGGTGATTCGAGCGAGAAGCTACAGCATATATTTGCACAGATGACATCAATTGACGAACCGAAATTGTACCAAGATTTGGTGCAGTTAGTTTCCGTGCTCGCATTGCTGGATCAACACATTGGCGACGACATAAAAACTGAAATCGACAATAAATTGTATCAATTGCAAATTCCGAATGCAATTATGGGCAAAATGGTATCGGATATGATGTCAACGGAATACGATGAAACGGTACGATGAGCAGCGATTTAATTTCTTTTATTCTCGATAACATTGGCATATCTATAATGCATTGTTTTTTAGATTTTTCACCGTGATTTTATGGTACAAATACATCAGGAAGTAAAATCTATTGTTGATTTACCAATGGCAATGATACTATTGCTGGAATCACTTCGTATGGACTTCAAGGAAGCAGAGTCAATGCAAGTTGGTGGTAAATGTAAGTATTACTCTCTTTCTCTGTACAGCTCACCATTAACCGTTAACATTTGTTACAGCCCAACTTTTGCTAACCATCGGCAATTTATTCGGCAGCGATATTGGCATTTCATTAGTGTCTGAATCCTTACGACAGATAGCACTTATACGGTAATTGTCCATTTTCGCTGATCTTTTCACATGACTGAAAACTATAAAGCCATTCTTTATAATATTTATAGATATGCTCTTTGTCGTAATTTACTTATTTTACAACACATTCTCATCGATACCTTTGATCTGCCATCAAATAATTTGGAAATGATACGGTCCCGATGTATGCCCGAAACTGTGGTGTTTGTTCAAGCCTACTACGTTATGGTTTGGTTGGGCGAAACTCCAGCTCAAACTTCGTCCGCCTCCTCATCAATGTAAGCACACAAAAATCAAATTATCCTTGATTCAAGTTTTTATATTAAAGTCTGTGTTGCTAGTGAAAATAGTATGCAACGCTTAAACATAATGCCAATATACGATGCTGGATCTCGAACACAAAATCAGAACCAACAATCAATAACATTATTGGAATTATTTTTGCGTGGCCGTGGCATACATACCAGTTTACAATTGTTGGTTGCTGGTCAGGATCAAAGCGTTAAAAATTCACAGTGGCAATTTACGCTTTTGCCTTTGGTTACAATTATTGGACAGTTGGTGTAAGTTAGATGCGACTAGAAAATTTCTAAAACATCATTTTAACGTGCTGACAATTTTAAATTAGCTGGGCTGTTTCTGGCAATTTCGTATTTGGCGAATGGCTTATCGGTAGCTGTCAACACATTTTGATTCAAGAATATGTTCGACTGTTGAACAGTTGGTGTGAATGGAATAATTGTTCACGTCATTTTATTGCGGCACTTTCGCTCATTGACAATGGGGAAACACATAAGGCATTTGATTTGTTCATGAAGGCTGGCAAAGGTGTACTGTCCGAACCGTTTCTGGAGAAAATCATTTTGGATGGATCGGCTGATAATTTCACACATGACCGAGCCATGAAACAGTATTATTTGAAAGTGATACAGTTATTTGAGCAACATTCGGCTTTAGATTATGTCATTGAATTGGCTAAGGCAGCAATTGGTATATTGGACAAAAGTGATCCGCAATTGGTTAGTAGGCTAATCCATCAAATATAATACTGGTCGGGTGACATAACACAACCGTGGTTTTAATTTGAAATTTTCACAGCCAATGTTCCAATCAATCGTATTCGCAAATCACTTGAAATTGGAACACTACACCGAAGCATATCATTCACTTGTAGACAATGTAGAATCATCCCATCGCAAAGATTGTCTACGTAAATTAGTTGTATGTCTCTTTGAAGAAAAACGTCTAGATCTACTTATGCAATTTCCGTACATCGGTCTACAAGATGACTTGGAAGATATTGTTGAGTCACGAGCTCGCTTTATGTCAATCGAGGACAATGCCTATTATAATTTTTTGTACTCATTTCATGTGACCAAAGGAAATATGCGAAAAGGTAATTTTATCGTTTTTTGTTGTTGTTGTTGCATTCATTCGCGCATTCAATTTTATCTTTTTTGCTTAATTATTTAGCCGCAACAATAATGTACGAACAGGCAATGCGCTTCGCTTTAGAATATGATACAGCCACCGCAATTCAATCGCGATACGAATGTTTACTCAGTTGCTTGAATGCTCTGCAATTGGTCGACGAGAAGTACGCTTGGATAGCAAAGCCGGTAATAAATTCGAAACGACAATCTATCGAAAACGGTGAATGTCTCAACGACGTGAACGATGACGATGAAACAATGGACATTGATCAACAAAAAAGCAGTCAACAGATAATGGTTTTGGAAATTAAGGACATCGAACAAGAACTATTACTTACCGATGCAGTTTTATGTTTAGCAAAACATCGTCAAGAGTTAACATCGATAATAAATGCGGATGCCGATCAATTAATTGCGGTTCTCACAAATACCGGACTGTATACATCGGCAATAAAGCTAGCGTTACGTTTGAACAAATCGATTGTCACAGTGCTCGAAAGTCTTACGTCGGCCTGTGTCCGAGCTGCAGACGAGAGCGTAAACGATGCCTGGGCCTGGTTACAAGAAAACGATTTGGCCGATTTGCCACACAAAAATAATGCCATCGATATGGCATGGCAATTGCTAGAGCGATTAGTTGACGATCACGAACAATTGAATTCGACAACAATTTTGCATAAAGCTGTAACGGATAAAATTCTAAGTCTTGGCGAATTTTTACCAACATGGTTATTGCAATCGTATAAAAAACGGAATGCTACTCAATTGCTAAATTTGTATGTGTCTCATGGTCGATTAATTGAAGCAGCACAGTTAGCTATTGAATACATTTGGGCAATGATTCGATCGGGCGGTGAATATTTTGGACTGACCTCTTCGTTGCAATCAATTGGACCAGCATTGTGTTTGCCTGTGAATGCCATTGATTTGCTATTGTATGGCTTGAAAATGAATGTGAAATATGATCACGAATATCAGCAGTGTTTCGATGAGCTAACAGCCGTTGTCGATTATTATGTGAACATAGCCGTTCGTGTGTCCGATGACAAGATTCAATATGAAAATCAGAAGGGTAGAAATATTGTTCAAGTTCAATAGAATGTAAGGTAATTTTCTAATACAGACTTCTTTGGCGTTTCAAAACTGGATGGTTTTAAATTATTTCATTATACAATTTGTTCAAGTTTTGAGAATATTTTGATGGGTTTGAGATCTTTTAATATTTAGAACCTAGAGCCGCTTGCAAGCTTGGATCTTCATTACTCCTTTATTAGATATCTAAAACACAATTTAGCAAATGGTCTTCGATAGATGCTATTTGCAGTTCGAACGTCTGCCCCGCGTACTTCACCGTCGGCACTCGGATGCTCTTACAACGGCTCTCGGCCACACGCCTCTTGGTTCCTTTTTGTCGGCTATGAATACAACATCACCAACTTTCAGCTACTGAATCCTGTCGTGCAATTTCGTCCGTCTGATTAAAGTAGGCAGAAACCATCTTCTCCAGTACAAATCAGCCTCACGCTAAGAAATTCGCCAATTTCGTCGCAAAATTGAACCATCGTCGCTAAATTTGCCGATCGTGGCAGATGCCGACGAACGTCTGATTAAAATATGGGTGAGCGTTAATGCCTCTGCCTCATCCGGATGGTTTGGACAACTTAATCAATGGTATCGAGTTAGTTATGTGCTCGACTTTCTAACGAATTGCCCCCGAGATAATCCGCCGTCTCTGTCAATTAATATTAAAACATTACGGAATATACCTAATGTAATACAAATCTATTTTGAATCGAAATGCGAATGGAAAAAAAATCACACAATAAATGCGTTGGAATGCACCATAATAATTCAATCGAATTGATATGATGATTGAAGCGCGGTGGCATTAAAATTTACTTTTCGGCTAGTCACCGGTTGAAGCAGATGGGGAAAAAAACAATATCTGTCTGTGCGCGGTATTGAATAAAATCATTCGGTGATTATATAAAAGTTTAAAAAAAAAACCGGTATAACATAAGTGTAAATAACCATCGAGCTCGTCGAATAAGAAGACAAACATCCAGCAACTCTCCGATTCCCAAAAGAGGTGAAGAGGGCACACCACACCACGGCCAAATTGTTGGTGGCTGGCCGGAAATTTCCGGCGCGGTGCCTTCATTGGGGCCCATTCTTGTGGATTCATTTATGTATGTCCACTATGTTACTTGGTTCACAGGAATAACTTACAATAAGTGCCTACGTAAAACGGCGTAAATTCTAGGCGTAGACACCCCCGTCGTCTGAAGCATCAGATTCTGGAGGCCGGCATCACCAAGGAAAATACACCAAAGTGCACAGTCTCGACTTTAGCTATATTGCAGTATAGTACCGCCATGAGACACTCGTACTCATAAAAAGTGAATCAGTGTATTTTGCAATTAATGCCGTATAACCTTTTCGTTTCGAAAGGTCATTTAGACATCAAAGTATTATAGTGTTGGAAGATTTGCTAGTTTTCTGGCTGCAGCGACGAGTGACTTGGATGTAGTTATCACTGCATCTTTAGGTTGTTCGCTGCAGTTTTCACAATGGCAAGGCCTACATGGCAAAATTGTGGAGTTTTTGATGGTGGACGTGGAAGCAGGTATAAAGGTACCTACTTTTGAAGAATTTGCGGTTCGGCGATCCGGTCTCTTTGTTCGCTGTTCCAACGACATCGGTCGTGCTTGGCTTACCGAGAAGGTTCAAGAGCTGAGCAAGTGGGGTGACGTTGAAATACGACTGATAAATAGACGGGATTTGCCACGCCAAGTCAAAATCAGTATCTGGTTTCCAGTTAAAGAAAAGGCGGCAGAAAGCATACTGAAGCTGTTCGGAGTGCAAAATAGTTTAAAAACGGAATTTTGGCTGATTAGAAGAATGGCGGAAGATGTCCGTAATGGGACGGTTTTGTTTCTCTCTGTGGACGAAGAATCGGCGCATACACTGAAGTGCATGGAAAGTAGGCCACATTTCGGTTTGGGCAGAGTGCAGCTGAAGTTCCATGAGAAGAAAGTGAACGGTGAAACGCAGTGAAATTTGAATAAAATGTAAAAATTAATCTCTCGTTTAATAAAATGGCTAACAGAAAAACTAGATTTTTACAAATTAATTTACATCACTGCAAGGAAGCTACTGCTTTAATGTTTCAGAAACTAGCCTCAGGTAATGTTGAAGTGGCTCTAATACAAGAGCCATATGTAGTGGAAAACAAAGTAGAGGAGTGTATGAAGCTAATTAATCCTAACAATGGGACTTTGATTTGGTGTAAAAGTTCAAGTAGACCAAGGTCATGTATTTTTGTTAAAAAAGGTAAGACTGCATTATTTTTACCACAGTTTTCTGATGGCGATCAGGTTGCCGTAATGTTTAGTGGACTTGTTAATGAAGATAATACCATTGTAGCATCAGTATATATGCCAGGCGAGCATAGGCACCCTATTTCTGAGAACTTCAACTCGATGGTGGAGCACGCTCGAAGAAAGAGAATTCCATTAATGATTGGATGCGATGTGAATGCACATCATACGAATTGGGGAAGTACAGATATAAACGCCAGAGGACGTTTACTTCTGGAATATATAGCGTCAACTGATCTAGAGATAGTAAACCGAGGTAATGAACCAACGTTTGTTACTTCAAATAGAAGGGAGGTGTTAGACGTCACCTTTGCTTCATCTATAATATATAGATTCGTGTCGAGGTGGCATGTACCCAATGAAATCTCACTTTCTGATCACCGGTATGTGAAATTTGAACTGGACGGTGCGCAACTCTGCTCTGTCCAAAAAAGAATACAAAAAAAAACAAACTGGGAAATATATTTGCGTGAGTTAAATGTTTCGCTGCCGGTGGTAGAAAGTGAGATTCCGGTTCCTCTTTGTGAAGCCGACCTAGAGTCTGCAAGTACCGAATTACAAGAAACAATAATTCGGTCATATGAAAAGGCATGTCCACTGATAGAATGTTCTGATAAATCCGAAGTTCTATGGTGGAATAAGCAGCTAGAATGGTTAAAAACCAAGGCTAGACGCTGCTGGAACAAAGCAAGAAGGTCTGGCTGTCAGACAGACTGGAACACTTATAAAGAGACTCAGAGGGAGTTTAAAAGTGTTGTGAGGAAGAGACAACGAAACAGTTTTCGTAAGTTCTGTGAAGAAGTTGATGGAGCAAAGGAGACTGCAAGACTTCACAGAATCATATCAATGGGAAAGAATCCTGTTGAGGGTGGTGTCAAACTGACAACCGGTGAGTTTACCAGTGACGGTTCAAGTACGGCAATGGCCCTTCTTGAGGCCCACTTTCCGGGATGCTCACTGATGGATGACGTGCAGAGCAGTGAAGAAGGATCGAACTTGCAAGAGACAATGGCGTCTCCAATTGCTGATCAGATAGTAAGCTATGAGAAACTTAAATGGGCTCTAAACTCTTTTGAGCCGTATAAGACGGCTGGAGCTGATGGAATTTTTCCAGCACTGCTCCAGCAGGGCGCTAACATTCTAATACCAAGACTCTTAGCGATCTTTAGAGGCTCTTTGTCAGTTGGGTATATACCATCGAGCTGGAGAGTGGCCAACGTAGTGTTCATACCAAAACCCGGTAGAGCAAGCCATATGAACGCTAAAGATTTTAGACCAATCTGTCTAACATCATTCGTGTTAAAGACACTAGAGAGATTAGTTGATAGATACGCAAGAGAAGTGATCGAAGTTAAAGGTGGACTTCACATAAATCAACATGCGTACAGATCAGGAAGGTCCACCGAGTCTGCTCTCCATCAATTGGTTCGAAGAATAGAGCGAACCTTTGATGTAAAGCAAGACGCCCTCGGTGCATTTATAGATATTGAGGGTGCATTTGACAACACAAGTATAGAGGCGATCGGTATTGCTGCTGTCGAGCAGGGAATTGACCCGATAACATCAGGTTGGATCAATAACATGCTCAGGAGTAGAATTGTAGTGGCAACTGTAGGTGGTCACCAAGTAAGAGTATCTGTAAATAAAGGGTGCCCACAAGGTGGAGTCTTGTCACCACTACTGTGGTGCATAGTAGTTGATAGTCTACTAAAGAGACTCAATAGAGCCGGATTTTATGCCCAAGCGTATGCTGATGATATAGCCATACTAATCAGTGGAATATGTCAAGCAACGATAAGCCATCTTATGTCCAATGCTCTTCGGGTGGTAAAAGAATGGTGTACAGAAAAGGGATTAACTATCAATCCGAGTAAAACAGAGTTAATACACTTCACGAAACGCAGAGCTGTTTCTAGTGTAGCTCCAGTTTATCTAGATGGAGAACAGATAAACCTGACCGAAAATGTGAAATATTTAGGTGTTATAATTGACAAGAAACTTCTTTGGAGGTCTCACTTAGACAATGTAACACAGAGAGCTCAGAATATTCTCTTCCTTTGTAGAAGAATTGTTGGAAAAACGTGGGGTCTCACACCTCGAAATTGTCATTGGCTTTATTGCAGTGTAGTAAGGCCAGTGGTACTATATGGAGCTATAGTGTGGTGGCAAAGAACTGATTTGGAAATTGCCAAAACAAAGTTAAATCATTTGCAAAGACTGGGTTGCCTAATGGTCACGGGAGCAATGAGAACGACCCCAACCGCCGCATTAGAAATTCTAATCGGGCTGATACCACTTGATCTGAAAATTAAATCCGAAGCCCTATCAGGGGCAGTGAGATTAAAACTGAATAATATGTGGTATGACAGGGGTGGGCTGAGTGGACATAGTACCATATGGAACAAAGTTCCAGGTGTGTATGAAAGTA
>JANTEX010056996.1:0-10081 GCA_024741295.1 Macrocera vittata
ACTTCATTACGAAATCCAACAGATTCTAACGCATAAGACAATGGCACGTACAATGGACCGCTTTGGTCTCGGTACTGACTCGGACTTGTCCTGGCGCCTGTCTCTCATCTATCTAATTCCAGAAGGTCACAAATATTTGATCCACTGAGTCGCGTAAATCCAATTTGATCAAAATTTTGTTCAGGATAAATAAAAAAAGTGTTCCAAGGTACTTTTTAATGCCAATGTCACGGAAACAAAACCATGCGTATTCTCGGATGCTTTCGAAAAGACTTACGACGCTGTTATTGACGGTCGAAATTGCAAAATTGGCAGCTGAAACGAGTTCAAAAAGGCTATTGGGATCGGTTCTGATCAAACGTTCTATTGGATCGACTCTAAATAAACGTCATTCGAAGGCTTTATTTTAAATTGGACACATGTGAGAGGTGAAGATAATTCGGCCGATTTAGTGTCAAGAAGATGCAGAAAAATTAAATGGATTTCGGTTCGAGGATTCAGAGTTCTTAAAGGTCGATAATTAAGACTGACAAGATCACGAAAGTTGGCATTCAAAAAAGGCATTTTGTCGATAACACACGATTTTCGATGCTGAACTTGCCTGAATTGTTCGTTTTTTTCTAGAGTAAGGAGGAGGATAACGGGCAGTGGCCTTACTGTGCAGTAATTACAATTACTCCAAAATGTGCTAATTAATGGGTTTAAGCGTTCCATGAAACCATTCTTGGATGAAATTTTGTATTATAAAGCTCGCCGGCAGAGAAGGAAAGCATCCAGTGATCATCCCGAATGGTCATCCATATACTAAGCTATTAATGGCGCAGGTTCACAAGCATAAGCTGCATGTTAGTCCTAATGAAAATACAATGGAAACAATTTCGTAAGAACTACGGTGCGTTAGTGCAAACTTTGTGCAAGTGCTGGACCGATATTGCAAAAACAAATGATGGGTAAATTGCCTTCAAGTTATTCGTGGTAAACGGTTGATTAACAGCACGATCGACCTCAAACCTTAGCGTGAATCTGGCAGACGGTTTAGTCGACTTGCTCCTACGACAGGCGAAAGATAGTCTCGAAAAAGCAGCAAACGCTTCCTGAATGCGTAATTTCAAGACAGTTGCGACCGAAACTGAATGAAAAAAGACTTCATCAGTACCGACATTGCAATTAGATACGAACTGCAGGCAAAAGGACATATGTCAAAGTTGCGGAGACGAGACACCAAAAAGTGTAAAATATCATCTCTGCGAATGCCCGGCTCTTCAAGAACGATGGCTTCTTAAACTGAGAAAAAGGTCCTTTGAGGGACTGGACGAAATTGATAGAGTAGCTATCAAAAGACAATTTTTATTTTGCTCTCGATTTTATGAAAAAGCATCTGCCACAGCCCAGGTATGATATTGAGTCCTTCCAATAGCGCGTCGGATGTTGTACCAACAAAACTGTCGCAGTAGTCTAGTTGATAGAATATCCGACGCAAGATTGGAAGAAGACGGAATCATACCTGGACTATAATTTAAAAATTTCATTCAATTGACGGCAATACAAAATTGAACTGATTGTGATTGAAAAAATGTTTGCAAAAGAAGTTTTTAAACGAACTTAAAATAGAAAATGAAGACAAATCAAGGATTGTCCGTCTGGCGTCAATGACATTTGAAAGGTTAGCTACTTTAGAACAGAGAATACAAAATACACTGTCTTCAATCAATTAATAATTTGTGTACTCGGATCATAAACGTAAAACATTGACATCCAAAAATGATGTGCGGCAATATTACCTGAATATATTCATAATCATGATGCTTAGGCTGTGCAGCAAATTCCGCAAATGAATGCAAAATCAATGAGTGAATAATTCAAGCGTGGTGTATATAGTTTTCAAACAAAATCTATTTCGGTTACCATCACCGATCCCATATACTTACTTGTTTCTCCATTGTCGTTTTCTGCCGAGGCATATTACCGGACGGTATCACCGTATACGAATCCATTGAATCACCGCCCGTCATCGGATCAGTATATTTATAAAACTTTTCCACTTCTCTCAATCCGGTAATTAGCAAACGAAATATTTCCCAATGACCGAAATTCAATTCGAGAATCTGTAAACGCAAAAGAGAAACCCGTTAAATGTTATCTAGAAAACTAAATGTGTTTGCTAAAGTATTCAGTGGGGGGGGGGGGGCATACCGATTTCAATTCCATCAGATCGCAATGCATCAGAACTCGTCCATTAATTGCATTCTGTTGCAATAGTAAACCCAGTCGTTCCAATGTCGGTTTCAGATCTTCAATAAGTGTAAGTACACTGCACAGGCTTTCAACCGTCAACTCGGACAGTCGCACTTGCTGCAGAATTGACTGATAATCGAAAACACAAAAACTCATTAGAATTGAACGACAATTTCTCCAAATCCAAACATACCGGAAAATCGCCTAATATCTCAGCCGGTGTGAGTCGATCGACGAAAAATTGATACTCAGACATGGTACTTTTTCGTCGTATCGGCCCTTCAGCATAGTTATTGATTGCACTCGGCGGCACATTTGTGTAAGTATTTTGAAACGGATTGCTACTGTAATTGCCGGTCGGTCCGGCTGATTGTAATATCGAACGTTGTGGCTGTGACGGTGCAATATTCTTTTCGGGTATCACAATGCCTTCGTCTTCATTTGCTTGTTGATCCTCTGCAATGACGAATAACAGTATCCATTCACATAAAAATTGTATCATTTGACATTGGTTTTCACTTACCCTTTAGAACTTTCCTGAAATACGGATCCAAATTGATGGTAAACGGTAGAAATATTCGCAAATCGGCCACCATTAAATCATGTTTGTGTATGTGCAGAAATGCTTCCAGTTTTCGTTCGTCTCTGTCCAAATCCAACAGTGGTGCAGCTTCACGAAGACTGCCAATTTTCACACGAACCCTATATAAATTTAAATCCCCATAAGTACATCCATTTGAAATCCATGACACAAAAACTGCTTACTTTTCATAAACGGATTGCAGTGAAGTGGTATCGTCTAAACTGTCTCCACTTTGATCATGCTGCAGCACAATCATACTGGCACGCAGTGGCCATTGTTCGGTTAAATTGATCCACGAACTCAATCGATACCAACTAAAGTCAATTTGGAATGCTTTCAATAGGCGAACTGAAATTGTTTCGAAAACAATGGTCTCTCTCTCTCTAAACTTTGCCACTCATTTTACAATCCACACTAATATACTAACCGGTGATATAGATAACGTTCATCAATCGTCTCATACTTCTCGGATTCACGTCGCTAAAGTAATCGTCGGTCAGTACGATTTTCGAGAAATCAATGGCACCCTGTGGATTCTGGCCGACCCGATGCAAATTCGAACCAATCGAACTGGCTATCGATTCGGAGACACGTAACTTTTTCGAACCGGCACGATTTGAATTTATCGTTGGCGGTGCACGTAGTTTCTCGTTGCTTGCCATTATTTCGGAAGCGTTCGACAAGCGGCGAGCCGATGCCGATGTGGTGAGCGTCGGTTCGTCTTGCTGTGAATCGATGGCATTTCGACGAAAGAGCAGGGCCGTATTTTGAGCTCGTTGAACTTTGCGTAGGCCAGAATTTTGCAGGTACACGGGCAGATGAACGAGATTACGTAGGAAGTCATGACCGCCAATGCCACCTGTTTTGTGTGAATATCCGAATTGATGATGTGTCATTACAGTACGAATCATTTAGTCATACCTTCGGTGAATAGACGTCTGCTGTTTGCTTCGGCCGCTTTGGCTATCACATGTGGATCAACGGCCAACAATAGGACAAACGGTTTGTTTGGCGAGGATAGTAATGTTTGTAGAGCATTTAGAACGGTAAGCGTTCGTTCGGTGTCGCATGTGTCCAGTGCGTCAACGATGCCAACCAAACGACTTTGTTGTTTTGTAAATGCGTCCAAGCACTAGATTGTAAGACAATATTTGCGTGCCATTTAAAAACATTTTGGGTTCGTGTATAACAATTTTCAAATATTTGGCTCGGTGTCAGGTCCTGGTTCTTCAAAAAAATTCGGTTCGAAGCAGACCAAAAGTTTCAGGAGGCTTCATTGTAAGAAAATAGTTCGTAGCAGACAACGGGTTCAAAACAAGAGACTTCCGGTAACGACGACAACGACGACATCGATAATTTCATCAACAACTGCAACAATTAGTAGGCCACTGACATATTATGGTCGATATAGGGTTGAACGTCTCCGGCATAAACTTTAACAACTTAAGAACCGGTACGTTAGACGAAAGATGGACATCTTTCAGGAACGGAAGAGAGAAAGCTAACGCGGTACTCGACAATAAGGCGAAAGATGACTTTGAGTGAGTCTGACGGATCGTCATTTCTGGATGAGTTATCCATTACACGACAGCACTCAATATGTGGGAGTAGATGTCCACATGAAGCGACATGACAGAGATGGACTAGGCGGGTCATGATGGTTCGAAAGTTCCGTTTAGTTCACTTCAATCAACCTGCAATGTATCAGCTGAATTTGAAGTACCGCAACATTGACAGTCCACACGTCCACGGTTGAATCTATCGGTGATTCAATACTAGGGAGAAGCAGGAACCTGCCAGCACTACAGTTATGAGATCCGGTGTGAGTGCGGGCTCACCAGAACTTCGGTAATGGACCAAACGATAAGACGAATGAAGGGAGAAAGAAAGACGAGAGTATGCGATGCAGAGTCAAGGGTAAGACGCTGGAAACTGAAAGAAAAAGGGCAAAATTGGCACTGATTCGCGTAGAACCTTCGTAAGAGAAAGTTGAGGTTGTAAACGACAAAAAAGTGATGTTACGACTTTACCTTCAACGGTCAAGTTCATTGGTGGACTCGACTTTGCAAGAGAAGTCTATAGACCTCATTGCGTCGACGAATTCACACTTACTTGGCTAAAAGATGCATTTAGAAAGAGAGAATCTCAAGTTGATATGAACAGGCTATCAGTTGTCAGCATTTTCTGATCTCCCTAGTCTTATCACTGCATGACAGGTCGTAGATACAGAGATATGTGTCACTCTAACTGACGGATAAAATCTACAGCTGGGTAAAGTAAGGTGGAAGGATAACAACGTAGAGTGGAATGATCGTCGACGGGTACACTTTTTGTCTTTGGTAAACCCGAAACTGTTCCGGGTTAAAACTGAGAGCAATACCTATCGCTGGTTTAGGTCCCATAAAATTGAATAAGAAAAAATAATGAGCCAATTCGTCGGCTAATTCTTTACCTAGAATACCGCAGAACCTCGGTACACAGACTATTGCCGATGGTACTCGTTCGGCTATCTTAATCAGCGCAGATTTATAATACTTCACAACAGCCGAACTGATTTATACTGAAGCAATAGCTGACCGATCGAACCGACTGTCAGAACAGAATCTCTCTATCGAAGAGATCCTCTGACTGTATATCATCTCAGCACTGATCAGGATTATCTGTACCTCAGCCTGAAAAACTGCAGAGTAAGATTCTAGTATGACAGGCCTGCTAATCCGTACATCTGCAGCCCCAATGCAACCATTCATTCTAGAGCTATCGGTCTTGATCTAGTAAAGACAAAACACAGCCAACCACCCAGCTCTGACTGCAGAGGCAACATACAGCACAGCCTCTAGGACTGCCGTCAAAGCAACAGTTTTAATGGTTACTGATATGATCAGAAGTGCCATACGTTGAAACCTTTGACAAAAAGTTGGCCTCATCAAAGTGGTGTAGATCCAGAACAGAACCTTAGGAGAAATTTGTATAACGGCCGATACAGTGTCGATGAATTGCCCTCAACGCTGATGTAAATATTGTCGGCGTGACCGAGGGCAAAAACAGTCTAACACCAAGTTAAGAGTGATGGAACTCCGTTCTGAGGGCATCCATTTCCGACTGCAGCAGCCAGTTAATGACCTTGCATCTATCTGTAACTGGAAGAATAGATTGTCAACGCTGAACAGTTTCGACTCGAACTGATACATGGATGGTTCCAAAACCCAGGAATGACTTGAACCTGGGTGTTTTGAGATTTTACCGAAATATAAAACTCAATGTGACGACAAGATTCTTGTGAAAAAAAACGTCAAAGTCAGAGGATTGCAATTACTTCAGACAATCAAGCTGTTCTCAAAGTCTTGGCCTATATCTTTGACATAATTTCCAGATTTGTCTGGAATTTTCTCAATCTGATAGGCATTACCAAAAGACTAAGCTTGACGTCGGTTTCAGGTCATTGGGGTTCGAGAGCAATGAGAAAGCTGATGATCTCGCTTCGAAAGCGGTAAGCTCAGAATTTATAGGTCCAGAACCTTAGGATAGAATATCGACATCCTTGCTGAAAGCTGCAGACAAATAAATAACACTCAATTTCTTGAAAGGCAAACAAAAGGTTCTAATTGGCTACCTTAACGAGCCTGGCGACTTAACTGATCCACCGACTCGAATGGTGAACTCAGTCAGACAATCTTAGGAGTACGAAACAAATCAAATCAAGTGATTCGACAGAATTCTAAGGACCTTTGCTTTAGTTCCATTACACAGCTACAACGGAGCCCTTGGGTCAGAAAGAAAGAAAGTGACTACATTTTTTTTTAAGTAAACAAATATAGCAGTTTGGGTAGTAGCTTCCCAATAAAGAAGCTGTGCAACATATCTTTACAAAAAATCTACTCACCTTTACCATATCCGTCATAATTGAAACTTCCTCACCTAGTGCTGTCAACGGCGCCCCTTCGTTTGTCTTCAATGTACGCTTCAAATGACGACTCTGCGAGAAAAACAATGACGCAAAAGCTCTAGCCCAAGCCTGAATGTTTGCAACAAAACCAGCCAACAATACAGCCCCAATTATGTACAAAGCAAATTTTATTCCATCTCTGCAACAAAATCACATAGTAAAACATAAAAAAAAGAGCATTTATAGAAGACGCTCGTGCACAAAAAGCGTGTTACGACGCAACGTCAAAAGCATTATACATAACGCCATACATGCTCACCTCGTAGTTTCGTCGTAGTCCGTATTGTCGTACAGCACAATAAGCAATGCAATCATCGACACCAAACCCAAAAAGCCCAACTCAAACATAACTATAACCGGTATACAACAGATTCGGCGCCATTTCCAGCCGGCCGACGACTTAACCGGTTTCGGTCGAAATGCTCGATACAAACGTGTCGGCAATGAACCGTAATGCATTTCGATGGCCTCAAACAATGACGCCAGCATATAACCCACTGAACTTTCGCCGGACGGACACGCACTGCTCGCTTCGGCAAAATGAAAACGTACCGGCATCGGCTGTGTACTGTTGTTCGGTCCCGGCGGATGACAAAATGCCACCTGCATTATCAATCGTAATCGACCCAATCGCTTCATAATGCCTCGATACAATGAATACGACCAGTAAATATTGTACCGTTGACTTGTAATTTTCAGTGTCTGTATCAATATGATCAGTATCAATAGCGTTATTAAGGCTGCAACAATTCCCCATACATATGACCAGGCACTGAGTCCAACCACTGCACCGATTAATATCGATAAATGCCAGCACACCACCACCAGAAGCCACGGTGCCTTTATCGACGGTTCGGCCCATTGTCGAGCAAAGCTTATCATTTCATCGCGCAACTTTGCCAACAGAAAACTTTTGCCGCTGCCCCACTTTGCGTACAGACCGACGGTTATCGGTGTCGATAGGGTCGGTTCACTCAGCACATCGGCCAACGCCGACGAATACAGTTCATAGCCAAGCATTCCCTCTGAATCTTCGTTGGCGTTCAATCGTCGTGCACCGAACACCTGTCCCAGTATTGTCTTCGAATGCGAAGTGTCCAGTGCGTACGGTGTTTCGCCCGCCTTATTTGCCCGATACAAAAGTTGACTGTTTTTCGGATTGCGCAGCAACGCCTCAACAATTGCCTTCGATCGAGCACGCATACCAATGTGCAGGCACGTGTCACCACGACGATCTGTTGCGCCCACCTTTGCTTTCTTCTCCAACAGCATTTGTACAATTTCCAAATGGCGATTACGAACGGCTCGCAACAACGGCGTATCACCATCTTTCGTCGACAGCTCCAAATCCGGATTCGAAGCCAAAATAAATTTCACAATCGCCTGATGACCCTTTTCGACGGCCGAATACAATGCCGTTTTTCGTTCTTTACCCTGAATGTCAACGTCAGCGTGTCGTTTCAAGAGAATTTCGACAACGGCTCGATGTCCGTTTTTCACCGCATGTATTAACGGCGTATCACCCGAACGATCTTGAATGTTAACATATGCACCGGACGCAATAAGCGCCGACGCAATCTCTTGCAGACCCTCTCGACAGGCAATCGTCAATGCCGTCATGCCGTCCTTGTCCAATGCATTGACATTCGGTTTCTTTTCCAGCAACAGCGAAACACATTCATGGTGGCCACCGTACACAGCCACCAACAAAGCCGTCCACGAATACATACCAGCTGTATCCACATTGGCACCGGCTTTCAATAGGATCTCAACACTGTCCGCGTTACCCTTTCGACATGCCCACACTAATGCCGTTGTACCGTACTTATCGCCGACATTAACCTTTGCGCCACGTTGCACAAGCATTCGAACAATCTCTGTGTGACCCCGACCAGCGGCCCACAGCAAAGAGCCTAAATGATAGTTTCCATGAGCAAATATATCCGCACCTTTTTCTAGTAAAAATCCGACTATTTCTGTGTGTCCTCGATAGGCGGCCCACATTAGGGCCGTCCAACCGCCCATGTCACGGTGTTCAATGTCGGCACCATGCTCTGCCAGCATTTGTACCACGTCCATGTGACCGTTTTTGGCGCCAAACAACAGAGCCGACCAATTGTCTAGGTCTTCGGCCTGTACATCGGCACCGCGTGCTATGAATTCGCGAACGAATTGTGTAAGGCCTTTGCCGGCAGTGACCATAAGCACAGTGGCACCATTCTAAAAATGCGACACCGACCGCAATCAAAAATTAGACAGATTATAGATCAAACCGCAGACCACACAGCCTTTGGTTTGTGTACAAAATATAGTTTTATATAAATAGAAAAAAAAGTACTTCATCACGATCGTCAACGGACAGATGACGGGAACCCAGAAACGTTTTCAATCCTGGCAAATCATTTGTTTCAACGTATTGTAGTATTGCTCGATGACCAAGCGAACCCATCGAGTCGCTGCAACGATTCAACGTCTGCGAAATGAAAAACGAAAAAAAAAATGCAGTTGCATATAATGTAGGTATATATGATGCATAATGTGCATAATAAGCATAAAATGTGCAAATCGCAGACTATAAGATGCACAAAGAGGGTAATTAAAAAAAACATGCGTGCCGTCAAACTATCACCAAAGTTTATAAATTCCATAAATCTTATAAATAGATATTTAAGTTTAGAAATGGAATTTTATGCAAATGTAAAAGGTTATGAGAGCATTAGTGCCAACAGTAAAAACTTACACCAAGACTGTAATAAATAGCAAGTTTACTGTTCTTTAAATCTTGAAAGCGAAGTTGTATGGTGTTAATCGATCGATGCCGTCTGCTGCTTCGGTTGCTACGAAAATTGGCAAACCAAATGTCAGTGGTAGAACTTTTATTGGTAAGGCTACTGAAGCCTGTAGGACTACAAGCAAAACTTACGAAGCTGAAGCGTCCTCTCGACCATCTACCTTTGAGAGCGTCGTTGTTCGAAGTGACAGACTTTTCGTTAGCAGTTCCAACGATGCCTCAAAGGAGTGGTTAGGAAGGTCAGTTGACAATGTGAACACTTGGCATGGCGTATTACTAAGGCGGTATCAGTTTAGGTGTCCCTTTTTTCGCCACTGATATCCGGAATGACGCAATCTTAAGATTGTTTGGCGAATCTACTCGCGACTGAATAACATCAGCAATGGTACTGTGTTGGCTATTCGTGGCCGGTATTAGCACTGGGATCGATCTTCAAATCGGCCAAGGGCATGTGTTTCTACAAGGTCGATCATCAGTGGATTTTTAACAGAATTGAAGACTAACTGTTGTTTCGATCAACGTATCG